>CAJVQA010004019.1:0-18304 GCA_910591915.1 Cetraspora pellucida | reverse complement strand
CCTTATTAGGTTACAGAAGCTAAAATCTTTCAATTTTGCCTCCAGCCGGACTTGAACTGTTGACCTTGACTGTGAAGGGTATGGGAGCTTAACTGCTAAGCTATGGGACCCACACCCTCTTTGTATGATTTTATATAAGCATTTATAGAATTTATTAATGTGATTAATTATATTTAATATTGTTATAGAATAGTTGTAAACATGAGTTTGAATATTTTTGAAAAAAATAAAATTATTCAAAAAAATTTTTTTATTAAACTAGTTTTTTTAAAATTGGGGTTTTTATTTAGCATTATAAGACACAAAAACTTATGACTAAGGTTTTAAAAAAGTCATGTTTATATTAGAGAGTACAATTAGTTATATGCATACTTTTGGTGTTTAAGTAGTTTACTTATGATTTTATATTAGTTGTTATATTTACAATTCAACTACAGGCAAACTTTTTGTATTGCAATTCTTATTATATTACTAGAGCATCTTTGATATATATGTCAGTTAAAAAATTCTAAATGTTTACTTATATTTTTAAGTTATTTATTTTGTTTTATGCAGTTCATCTTTAAGGCATTATTGCTAAAATTTTTTATATTTTATATATAGCTAATCTAGTTTTATATAACATATTATAGTTAGGTTAATATTTGTAGTTATACTATTTTTACTTTTGTAAAGTTTATTTAAAAGAAATATGATAATTTAGTAAAATAAATAAGTTGTTAATCTTTTAAGTAACAGATTGCAAGTTCAAAACCTAATAATAATAAAATTTAGAATTTTATTTATATTATAATAACTATTTCTAATAATTAAAGTTAGATATTTGTAATTATAGTTGTACTAACATGACTGGCAGATTATAAAATTATTTTTTTTTAAATATTAAGGTGAATACTTGTAATCTAGAATTTTATTGATAGTATATTTGGCTAATAGTTTAATTATAACTACAGAAGGCAACTATAGAAAGAGTGTATAACTAGTCACTTGTACAACTTTAGTTATTGTCTAATTTAAGTAGTTTGCTCAAAGGTTTTATACTAGCTGCCATATCTGGAACCTGCTTGTAGATTTTTTATTTAACTATTCTAGTTTTTGTATCCACTTATCTATCTCTGCCTTTAATAACTCTAGCCAATATCAATGAAAATATGTCATAACTACTAGGTTTTTAAAGCAGTTTTTTGAAATCTTTGACCTTATACTAAATTTTTTAGAATCTTCTGTATCTCATTCTTACAGCTGACCTAGTATCACTATAGCTAAAACCAACACTGATGGTCAGGGCATACCATTAAACTGCTATACCCTTGTAGAGTTCACACCAACTTTGGTACTAACTTTACAATATATTCTTACTACTTTGGTATTTAATTCAAGTTTTACTAAGCTGCCATTGCAGATGGCCTAAAAAACTAGATCAAAACTATACACTTTTAGTTTATATGTTTGCTGGCATGTATCCTTTTTTTCTAAAACTCAGAAATTCTGACAGCCTAGTTGGTTTATTCAGTCCCTTCTTAAAGACTGACACATTTGCTTGGTTTCACAAGTTCTAGCTTTATTTTATAAGTTTAGTCTTTACAATAGCACTGTCGAAAGTTCAAGTTATCTCTCTACTTAGGTCTTCCATGTAGGCTTTCATCTTTTTACTTGGTTCCTATGATTTACATGCCCTAAGAACTTATTTTGGGTTTATACTGCCTGGTACTAGTTTGTATTCCTTCATATAATATTGTATGAGTGCCTAAACCTTTTAGTTATGCTAGTATAACATAGGTACAGATATCTTATCTCAATTAATCACAGAAGACAGTTAACTATAATACAGAAAAAATTGCAACTTTTTGCTATTATTGGGATTATTAATTTACTATAAATAATTAAGTTTAGTTAGTTATAAAAAAGCTTTGTCAATATTGATTCGTTTGACCTGAAATTTGTTTAAATTTTAGATCTGCCACTTGAAAGTTGACAACCTATCTACTTCACTAGGTTACCATACCTTTCAGGTTATAAAATATTCATATAACTAGTTATACAAAAGTATAAAAACTAACATTAAACAATACAAATTTAAGATAAGTTTTTATAATTATATAAATCTATAAAAATTAAAAAACAAGAAACTTGTTTAAGAAAATCTAAATAGAAAAGTAGTATAAAACTTTAAAAATATTACTATAAAGATTAGTTTTAGAAAATAGATATTAATATAAAAGAACTAAATAGAAAAATTTTAATAAGAGGTATTATCAACCAGATTATTAAAATTAAACTAAAAAAAAAGAATATTGAGCTGATCTGATATACTAATAAACTAATTATAGTTTTATTAAATTATCTAAATTAGGAGTCTAATAACAAAAGTAGAGTATACTAAAGTAATTTAGATGTTATAAAGTAGTACTAAGATTTAAATAAATTTTATAAAAACATAATAGTTTAATAACTAACTCAGACTGTAAGTATTAGTTTAGTTATAGTAATACTGAGCCAGCTATAAAATAGATATATAGAAGGCTTCAGAAGATTTATATTAAGGATAAAGTAATTTTAAAATTAAGACAGTTCTTAGCATAATATAGTAAAATTAAAATAAGTTGCAAGTTCAAAAACTTTAAAATAAAAATAAACAATACTCTTTCTGCTAATTACATTTTTATAAAAAGCAAAAACAAAAAATATAAAAAAAAAGAAAAAAACTAGAATAAGAACAACTATTTAAACAACTAAGAAATAAGTTCAAAAAAGAAAAAAGAAATAGACTTAGTTAGAATAACAATTTAAAAGAACAGAAGCAAAATAGATTTTTTTTGATATTTGTAAATTTAAGACAAAATTTTTAAAAAATTTGGAGATTCAACTTAGATTTTAAATAATAATAAATAAACATGTAACATATAACAGCAATTATTAGTAAACAAAGTATGCAAAACAAACATGTTCCTTTAAAAAATATAAACAATTAACAAATGAACAAATTATATGTAATTCTAAAATTAGTAAATATCAATAAAATAGTTTAGAAACAAATATATAACTCAAAATAAAAATGCTTTATGATTAATTTTTAATTAATATATGCAAGAAACAGGTGATATAGTTTGTAAATATTTAAATTATTATAAGTTAGATCAAGTACTAAAACAATCATATATAAAGATCCAAGTGACATTGAAGTTATAGCTAAAGAATTAGCAATTAATAATCCAAAAAATATTATAACAAAAGACCTAATACTATATAGTCAAATATTTAAAGTTCTAAAATTTGAAACAGAAGTAATAATAACTCTATCAAAAAAGTTTATTAAAGATTGAGTTAACAAAATAAGAATGACAAACCTTAATTTAGCCTTAGTCAAATATATAGTAGATACAAATAAAGAAGAAATACAAAAAGAAAAAAAAATAATAAAAGAAGTAGAAAGAAATTATAATAAAAAAGAAAACCTAAACAATAATATGTTTACAAAGAAAAGATGACAAACAATCAATAATAAAACTAAATTAAGTCAAAAATTGAAGTAATAATAGATTAAATTAAAAAACTTAATATAGAACAACAATAACAAAAAGCAAGAATGAATTACTTTATAAAAGTAAAAAAAAAAGTAAAAAAAAGAAAAATTAAAGAAAATGTACTAGTAAAATTAACTAAAACTGAACAAATAAAGTTAGAAGACCTTATATAAATATTCATCTCCTCTTTTTTAACCTTAATAGAATATAGTGATTGGTCTTCTAAATACAGAATATGCATAAGAAATAAGTTTTTTAAAAACAATTTTTTTATTTATATACTACTTGAAGAAACAAAAAAAGAAAGAATCAAATATATTAAATAGATTCTAGAAAAAAATAAACATATAAAAACAATTAAAAAAGCTTTTAAAAAAAGAAATAATTAAGTTGAAGTTAATTTTAATTTAAATATAATAGAGATAAAGTAATTAAAAGAATTAGTAAAAAAGAAAAAGAATGGCTTAAGCTTATCTTAAAGAAAACAAAAAATAAAAGTAAAGAAAAAAACCAAGTTAAGCAACTAAACTTTAAAGAAAAGCAATCTAAATATGAAGTTAATAATAAAAAAAGAAAAACAAAAATCTTCTTATAGAAAAAAAACTAGAAAAAACTTATACTAACTATTTAACTATCTGGAACCTATTAGCAAATATAAATAAAACAGAATTAGATTTTATTTACAGAAAAATTAGAGTAATAAAAAGTAATAAAGATTATAAAAAAAAAAACAAAGTTAATAAAACTTCCTAGAAGCATATTAGAAATACTCTTACTATAATGTCTAAGAAGTAAGAATACAAAGTCTGTTTATATCTTATCAAATAAAAATAAAATCCAAAGAAGAATAGCAATAATTACCTTTGCAACTAAAGAGAAAATAAATACAATCCAAACTAAACCAATCAAATACAACAACTTTTGAGTCTCTAAGTAATAAAAAAAAAACAAAAAAAAACAAAAAGCTCAGAAACAGAAGAAAGGAAATTATAAATAGATTTGATCAAGATGCAGACTCAGAAGTTTATAAAAATATAAATATTTAAGAAAACAAGGAATATAAAAACAAGAAAAGAAACAGAAAAAAAGCAAATACATAAAATTACTTACAACTACAAGACCTTTTACAATGCATATTAATTAGACTTGAAAGACTTAAAACACAAAAAAAGCAATCAAAAACCTTTATCAAAAGAGAATAATTACAATGCTTCTAAATTTTGCTTTAGTTAAATTAAAAAATAAAAATATAGAAACAAAAGTCTTTTTAATAGAAAAAATAGAAAACAAACTACAAATCAAGAAAATATACTATACCTAGAAGAAATAAAAGAAAAAAATAAAAATAAAGAAGGAACTAATATAAATACTGTATAATAGCATATAACATCAATGGCCTTAAGAGAAATAATTAAAAAATTGAAATATTGTATAAATGGCTAATTAACAACAAAATAGACATAATTGGTCTAGCAAAAAAAATATTCTAAACAAAAAAGAATTTTTTATTACAAGAAATATAAGGAAATATAAGAGCTTTTGAATAAATTTAAATTTGAAAAAGAAAAAAAGCTTAGATGTTGGCATATTTATCAATAAATATTAAGAAAACCATCTTAGAGAAATAGATAGAACAAACAAGAATATAATTATAGTTCACTTTGTATTCAAAAAACCAGAAATAGTAATTATAATGTTATATATGCTACCTAATAGCAAAGAAAAACAAGAAAATTCAAAGAACAGTTATAAAAAAATATATCAAACAATTACAAAGAACACAAATAATAATAATAGAAAATTTTAATAATATAATTAATACTAAACTTAATAGATTAGATAATTCAAAATAAAAGTTAGAAAAACAAGGTTCTTTTTTTAAATAACTAACAAGACAGAAGCATTATAACACATATAGAACAGTAATCCAAAATTAAAAAAATTTTTCTAGTCAAGTAGAGATTTGAGTTCAAGAATTAATCAAATATAAATAACAGAAGACTTATTATATAGACTTTATAATGCAGAAATACAAGAAATAGATATATGCAAAACAGTGATTATAATGTAGTACTAACAAAAATAAATTTAAAACACTTAATAGCTACATAGAAATCAGCAAAACTGAAAAGATTTAGTTAACAAAGAACAATTTATCTATATAATAAAGCAACAAAAAAAGACTAAAAAAACTACAAAGCAGAGCTTGACCAACAATTAAGAAAAAAAATCAATATACAAGATTTAAAAAATATATTATTTAAGTTAAGTAATATGAGTATTTTAATAAATATAGAAAATAAATTAAATAACTAGTGAAATACTATCTGTAATAATATACAATTAACTGCAAAAAAATTACTTTTAAAAAAAAAGCACTTAATACAGTAAAAAATAAGAAAAAGCAAACAGAAAAAACAAACAAAAAAAGCAAAGTACTAATACAGTTAGAAAGATAAATTAGAATTGATAGAATAAATATTAGACTTAGTCTTTTAAATAATAATATACAAGAACTTAATAAAAAAATAAAATAAATTAACCAATATCAAAAAATATATATTAAACTAGCATTAAAAAGTTGGATTAAAAAACTAACAGAAAATCTTAAAGGTTAGTAGAAAATATTTTATACAAGAAGATCAAATGAGATTAAGACTTTAAAAAAAAGAGAAATTAAAAAAAATATAGAATAAAGATGTTAAATAATTAATGACAAACAGGAAAAAATGCTTACAAGTTTTCTCAATAGGTCAAGTAAAAAAATTTAAATAAACAGACTTATAGAAGACATAAATAGTAATAAAAAATTAATAATAGAACTACTAAAGATACTTGACAAAACAAAATCATTTTCAGAACTAATTAAGACTCTGAAATTTTAAAAAAGAAAGTTTAAATAATGAATAAAAAAAGATCTATAAATCCAAAATATTAATATAGTCAGATTGGTAAAAAGATATAAGCTAAAACATTATAGCAGATAAATAGTTAAAAATACTAATAGGCTTAAAAAATAATACAGCTTCAAAAGTTACAAGAATCACTTACAAACTTATACAAGTAGCAGATTTATACATATAAGAAATATTTAGAACTTTTGCAAAAATATGCATCAAAGCAGATGTTGTATCAAAAAAATAAAAAATATTACAGATATACTTTATACCAAAAGAAACAGAATAGAAATATAACTTAAATAATATCAAACTCATCATTTTGCTAAAGACTTTAAGAAAATGCATAATGAAGATTTTAACAAACAGATTAACACAAATGTTTATTAGAAAAAAAAACACTCAAAGGTTCTAATTTCATAGGTCTTCCAAAAAACTCAATCGAAAAACCAGTATATATTATTAATTTACTTATGGAAAATGCTAAAGACAATAACAAGAAATTATAACTGGTTTTTTAAAACATGAAAAATACATTCAATTTAGTATTTCTACAAGCACTAGATTTGACAATAAGAAGATTTAAAATGCCTAAAAGAATTATAAATTTTATATTAAATTTGTTTAAAAACAAGTAATTTCAAATTATTATATATTGAAGAATTACAGAAACATAGAAAGTAAAAGATAGTATTGAACAAGATGAAGTTTTATTATCATTAGTATAGAGAATATTCTATAACCTACTACTTGAAAGATTTTAAGAAAACTTAAGTCTTGGATATATAGCTAAAATAAACATTTTATATGACTAAAACTTAACTATTGCAAGAAAATAAAATAAAGGCAAGTAGTAGTAGCTTTTGCTAATGAATTGTCAAGAACAAAGAGCAGATAAAGCAAACAATTCAAATAGCAAAAAAGTTTTTTAAAATTAATAATATTCAGATAAAATAAAAAGAAATCAAGACTAATGATTATGAATACAAAAGAAAAAATAAAAAATAAAAAGATACAAATAAGCAATAAATAGATACAAAAAAAAAATAACAAGATTCTTGGAAATATAACTTAACAATAAGCTAAAAGAGTCTTTAGTTAAAACAAAAGCCCAAGAAGTCATATGTATAATAGTAAGAAGCCTTAAAACCAAAAAAATAATATTAGCACAAGTAGTTTATATTAATAATATATGCATAATACTTAAGCTTACTTACTTGCTACATGTAACAAAAGTATCTAAAACAGTAATAAAAGCAATACAAAAGCCAATTTTAAGAATAGCATAAACTCAAAATTGCAATAGTATTATGTTACAGAGAAATCATAAAAATTGCAACTCTCTTTGACATTAATTATTAATAAAGCAAATTACAAGTTTGCATGCATAAATCAATACTATAAGTTCAAAAGAAGCTTTTATCAAAATACAGATCAACTATAGACTCTTATTAATAAAAGTATTAGAAACCAATTAGTATCATAATCTATCTAAAGCATACAAAACTTTATAAAAAAACAACCTAACATGCCACATTATGCTTAAAGCCAAAAAAATACAAATAACAATAAAATTTACAATTTTAAACCTTAATATAGAAGTAAAAAATGCAAAAATTGCAGATTTACTAAGCAATAATTTTACTAAAAATATAGTTAAATTTCTTAGAAAGTTTAACTTAGTTTATATAAGTCAGTTAATTTAAAGTCAGGCAACAGAATGATTTTGTAACAACTAAAATTATTATAAGAAGAATCAAGCAAGAACAGAAAAGCCAAATGGTTCACAAAAATAGAAAAAAAATATTAGAAGACAAAAAAAAAAATTATTAAAAACAAATTAAAGAATAAATAAACCAAATAGCTGTGCTTTTAAAGTGTTGCCAAAACCACTTTTTGATGACAAAAAAAAAAAGATTGGGTTTTAATAAAAAAATAAAATAAAAAGTCAGTAATTAAAAAGATTTTAACAAAAGGTCCTAAAAGATTATTAACAGAATACTGGCTAAAGATGGGCAAAATGCACATTGTAGGCTATACTATGCACATTATATGAAAATATGCATGACAAGCATAATATGCATGATGCATGTAATTAATATTTATATAATTAAGATTATAATTGGTTATCTTTGTTAGAATGATTCTCAGTAAATTTAGTAAAGATAAATATATAATTAATTTATTTAAAAACTCTTTCAAGATAATGTATTTACTTATAAACTTCTATATAGCAAATATTTAAAAAATTTTATTACAGATAATATCAATTAAATAACTGCACCACTATTATAGTATATAAATTAGCATTAAATAAATACCAAAAACAATTTTTATTATGCAATAAAGCATATAGTACTACAGTATATATTTGCAAATAAAAACTGATAATTCATTTTTATTATCTACTTCATTATCTGTTTTGCTATCAGTTTTCTCGATATTTGAGTAATTTTTAAGCAATTTATCATTTGTATTCTTAACAAATATTTCTTTATATAAATCATTCAAGTTATTATCTGTTGGATCTAGTAATTCAATATTTCTTTGATGTTGAGTTGGTCTATTATTTACCCATGCTACTGCTTATGTAACATTAGAAAATTTATACTGTTGACAAGTAAGTTTATAATTGCTATATATGTATACCAATTTTAGTAATTAGTTATTAATTAATTGAGCTCTTTTTTTTTCTTGAATATATGAAAAAGCTGACCAACTACATTCAGAAGCTGCAGATAATAAAGGAATCAAAAGGATCCTAATAGCAACTTAACATAATTCAGATGCTGAGATTTCAAAGTTTTCTTTCTACCAAGAGACAAAATTAATATTTTTAATTGTATTTCATACTAATTAAAGATTGAATGTATCTGTTTTAGTTTTGTACTCAATTAGTTGCTACCAGATAATATTTGCATTATTTGAATAATGTTTTTGAATAAATTGTGATATTAATGTTATATTATTTGTAGTAAGCTTTCTTTCATAATATTTTAAATCTAAGAAATGCACAAGTGCTATAACTAAATGATATATTTTTGTCTATTAACTTTTCAATATACTTTTAATTTAATTATTTATTTCTAAAATAAATATTTAAAATTACAAATTTAATATCTGTAATATAATAGGTAAATTTAGTACAAATAAAAATTTATTTATTACCTAATTCTAACAGTTCATTATACTAATCATAAAATAATGCTAGTCATAGACTATCTGATTCAAATAATGAAATTTCAACAACAAATTTATCTAAAATTAAAAAAAGAATCTCAATATCTTTCTAAAAACTTTTATTATTTATAGCTTTATTAATTAATTTGAGTAATTTTTCAGAATTATTGTATGTTATTTCCATAATGGTCAACTTAAATGCCAGTTTATTTTGTAAGATTGAATTTAAACATGTTGCCAAAGACCCCTATCTTGTTTTAACTGAGAGTTTTAAGAATATTCAGTGCTTATAGATTGTTAATTAATGTCATCATAAAATAACAATAGAAATTTGATATGATTAAAAATATAAAATGATCTCTTTAGCATTTTTTAAAGTGTTAGTATACTATGTTAATTTCATAATATCACCAATTAAAATATTCAAGCTATGCACAACACAACCAATAAAAAACATTTTAGAAAATTTTATTTCAAGTAAACATCATGCTTTTTTCATTATGAAGATGTTGTTAGTAATTAAGGTTAAAATTTTTGATGAATCAACTTTAAAAATTACTTTTTCTAAATCTTTTATAATCATTTCAGCATTTTGTCACATTTTACTAGTTGGATGTGCAGTAAAAAAAAACTGAGTTAGGAGTCATTAAAATGTAATTTGTCTAATGTTGTTGAACCAAGTCAGACTATCTATTAGTTATAAGACATATATTTGTGCATTTATTAATTAAAGTTTTAGTATCACATTTAGTCTTATTAAAAATACAATCTAGCAATTTTATAAAAAGTTTTTTTTGGCTAGAAAGCCTAAATGTTGGTTTTGCTTGCTATCATAAATTCCTAATAGGTTTTATTTCAGATAGTAATAAAAAAAGTCTATAGCAAAATACAGATTTCATAAATGCTAATTCGAAAGACATTTGCTCTTTTTTTAAAATTTGATTTGCATCTACTAATGATAAAGTAGATATACTTATAGACATTTTAGTATTACTTTTTTTATATGAGCTTCCAAAATAATTTTTTTTTTTATTAATGTTACTTTGAAGCATTTTTGCAAATGAATACAAGCTGGTCTAAGCAAATTATTTATCTGATGATTATACCTTTTGCATTGTCTTCTTCTTTGCTTATATCCAGCTACATGTCCTAGTTAATTAAAGTGCTTCTATATGGGATCAGATAATGGCATTCTCAATTTAACTAATAATTAATAAAAAAATTAATTATATAATATAAAATTATTATTAAATAAACAACTTATAGCATAATTTTAAAATAGTTACCTTTAACTGCTTTAATAAAAAACATTCAAAATTTCATAAAAGAAAGACCATGAAAGAAAAGAAACAGCTGCAGATATATAAAAATCAGGTACCAAAAATCTTGTAATGACTATTAAAAAAAAACTGTAGATATAAGAATATATCATGTTTAGTATTAAAGAAATAAATAAAATAATATACCTTTGGCTGCTGTTAATTAGTTTTTTTTTTTTTTTGCTGAAAATTTCTAAACCTTAAATAATACAGTATGAATAAATAATTATATAATTAAGTGCAAGTAATAAGCAAATAATATAACATAAGCAATAAGTAAATATAGCACAAGATAACCTTAAAATAAGTACTTTTAAATTTTTTTTTTTTTTGTATAAAGTCTCTAAGCTTTAAGTGTAAAGAAAAATTTGTATAAAAAAAAAAGATGCCTATATAGACATTGCAAAGATTTAACATTGATATAAATTCAAAAAAAAATAATAATAAACATAGCATAATATTCAAAAATACCTTTAGTAGCTTTTGATTTTTTTTTTCTGTATGTAAACTCAAAATTAGTCTTTAATCTTTAGGATCTTGCAAAAGCAAAGGTGAATAAAAAAAATATATATTATAAATGCATCTCAGCAAAATGCAAGCTTATAAATTCTATTTTTTGTATACATATAAGTACACTTTACAAACATTAACTCTTACTAGCACTAACTCTTACTAGTGCTAGCTCTTATTAACAATAACTGTTATAAACTCTCTTTTCATTGACTTGCAATTGGGTTATGATTATTATCATGATTATCATTTTATATAGTACAAGCAATTAAGTGCACATCATATACATGCAGAATCACATGCATGCACAGTATGATGTATCTGATGCCTATCTCTAATACTGATATAAAGTAAAGCAAACAGAAATAGCAAAAGTAACTTTATTTAAAGTAAAAACTATGAATTAAATCAAAATCAAATTATTTCAGGCTATAAAAAATAAATTAATAAAACTAAAATACAGAAATAAATTTCAAACTATGTTAGAAAATGTAAACAACAAACTCTGAAGTTGGACCAAAAAATAATAAACTTTTTACAAAAAATAAGAGAAAAAGAGCATAATGAAATGAAAGTGAAGCTACTAAAGTTATATACTCTAATTTAAACATTAAAATTATTAAAAAACAACTTATTAGCTAGCTAATAAAAAATAAACTTATAAAACTTAACCCAAAAAACAAAGAAAGATCTAAAAAAATGTTGACCTTTTATATAAATGATTCACTAAAAAGAGTATTAGAAAAAGAAGATTCAACAGTAGACCAAATAGGATCAGACTAAGTGCAACTAAAAAAAAAAAAAAAAAAATACTAAGTAAAAGCTGTTTAGATATATAAAATTAGTTATTATTAACAAAATTAAAGCTTTTCGATTTGGTTTATTTTATTTGCAATATCAAAACAAAGAAAAGTAAAGATTTATACAAATAGCACAATAGCAATTGCAAGTCTTAAAAACAGAAAAAAAATAATTTATTAGATAATGACTAAAAAGAAAAAATTACAATTTATTAAAGAACATTAAAAACATTATTAAGTTAAAAAATTTAAAAATAGATTTAGTTAGAGGATAGCAATCTTAGTATAGTGATTAGGTTGTCATCTTTCAAGTAGCAGATTAAGGTTCAAATCCTATTTATGATAAAATTTAAAAATTAACCTGTATTATAAAAAACTGTTTTTTGTTAATTGGTTGAATTTAGATATCTGTAATCTTAAATACAACCAATTGGGTTCTACTTGTTATTAGGAGTTCATAGTATTTATGCAAAGTATAATATTATATATATATAAAAAAATGTTAATAACTAGTATCATATAAGACTTTAGTGCAAATCTGCAATAAGATTATTAGATCTAGAAGATCAAGAAACTGAGGAGACAAAAGCCTATTTAGAAATTTTTAAGTAAAGAGGTAGCACAAATCTTCAATGGTACTATTAGACTGATAGAAGTCCAGAAAACTTTAATAAGAAATAGGCAGATATAACTGAATAGAAAAATATATAGAAGAGTATATAACTAATCAGGACACTGGAATTGATAAAAGAAAAGATTACTAAGATATATTACATTGAGCTATCTGAATTGGGAGTTTAAAGAGTTTGTCAGATTCTGAGTTGAATAGTAGAGGGATAAAGAGAAAAAGTCAAAAAGATAAGTACCAGAATTTAGATGAATTTTACAAGAATAGAAATAGTGTAATGTAGCAATTAAACAGATAACACTATAATTGCAAGTGTTAGGTAACTATAGCATATTATATAAAATTAGGTTAGCTATATGTAGAACACAGAAGGCTTTAGTAATAATGCTTCTAAAGATACATTGTATGAAATAAGGTATAGGATCCTAAGAGTATGAATAAAAGTATCTAGATCTTTTTGACTAATGTCTGTATTAGAAATAATCTAGTGACATAGTAGAAATTGCAGTACAGAAGGTTTAAATAAGCAATGCCTTTAGCTGAGTTGCAGGTATAACAGCTAGTATAGAACTATTAGTGGACTACTTAAATTAAATACCAAAAGTGAAAGGTGTAGCAACTTAGTGAAGTGAATAAGTTGTCATACCTCCAAGTGGTAAGTTGTGAGTTCAAAACCCACTGACAGTGAAATTTAGATAATCACCTATGTAATATATAGATGGTATTATGGTGATGGCATTCTGTCGATCAGTTGGAATAGGATACCTGTAACTATAGTCATACAAGCATAACTGGCAGGTTTGGGGCATCTGTGTAATCTGTTATACAGAGGAATGCAAACCAGTACCAGGTAGTGCAAACCTAAAATAAGTCCTTAGACCATATAAATCTGTAGAACTGGAAAGCCAGAGCCTACTTGGAAATTCTGAGCAGAGAGGTAACACGGAGCTTTAACAATACTACTGTAAAAGCTAGATTTAGAAAATGGATACCAATGTGAAGAATTCGAGTGAGCAAAAACCTTGGGTAAGGGTACCACCAATCAGGCCACCAGATTTCAGACTGAAAGAAAAAGATATTGGGCTGGTCTCAATATACTAAGGACAGGTCACAGTTCTTCTGGGCTATCTGGATTGGGAATCTGAATTCAAAGCAAGGGTATACTAAAAGTACTGGAGATATGCTGTGAAGTTAGTACTGGGGTCTGGGTGAACTCTGCAAGGGTAGCCTATGTTAGTGTTCTAAAAATAGATAGATAGTTAATAACAGGAGGCCTCCTGCACCTTACTGGCAGATAATATACTCTGAAATATGTAATGGTCTAGGAACCAATACAAAAAAGGTAGGTACTATATTGCTCAGATGGTATACTGGTTAGGTATATATGGAGGGTTAGTTAGAGATTCCAATATGACAAAGCAGATGATCAAAGGGTTTAAATAGATAATCTTCTAGTAGATTATAGATATAGCATCTAGTATAGAACCTTAGAGTGGACTACTTAAATAGGCAACCAAAAGTTGCATGTGTAACTAGCTGTACTCTCATCTCTGAAAAATAATTGTAATAGCTAACCTGATATAAAGTCAATAAAGTATTGCCACAAGTATGACCTTTAACAAAAAAAAAAAAAAAAAAAAAATACCAAAAGTGCATATATAGCTAGTTGTATTTTCTAATATAAGATAACTTCTTTAAGGCTTTGATCATGAGTTTTTATATTCTAATTTACTAAATAAAGTCCTAGTTCTAAAAGAGGCTAGTTTAATATTCAAAAAAAAAATATAGATTTAGTTAAAATAAAATGCCATAGTAATAATAGATAAAACAATAGAGCAAATAGTTGGGCAAAAAAAAGAAGCCAAAATAGATAGTTTAGATAAAATAGTAAAAAAAACTTCTCAAAAGACTAGCATTTCAATTTATTGAAAAGAAGAAATTATAAAAGATTCAATAAGAAAGTTTATTAAAGAAATTTTAAACTTACAAACAGAAACTAAATAGGGTTTTTTATTAGCAATTAAAAAGATAAAGCCAGATGATAAGAAGAATATATATAATTAGATATACTTATAGAAAAAAATTAAAAACCAAAGCAGAAACAAATATATAAGTCAAAAAAAAAATACACAAATAGAAACTTTAATTAATTGTTTTAATAATAAGTTGCTATTATTAAAATCTCTAATATAACAAAAACCAAACCTTTATAAAAGTTCTTTTTATATATTCTACAATAAAAAAGAAGAAAAAAACCAATAACATTTAGCAGCATGCAAGTATTATAAAAACAACTAAAAAAAAAGAAAATCTATTAATTAATCTTGCATAGGCTAAACGCTTAAGTAAAACACAAGTAACTATAAGCAAAAGACAACTTAAAAATTTTTTTTAGTAAATAAACAAATAAGAAAAAAAAGAAACAAGAATAGAAATAGTCAAATGTTTAGTTTAAGAAAAAATAATTAAGCAAATACAAAATATACTAAAGTTACTTAAAAAAACAAAAGAATTTTTAAACATAATAACCAATATAGTAATAGAATGAGTTTTATGAAAACATATAAACTAAATGCTGAAAAAAAAAACCAAATTAACAATTTTTTCAAAAAATATTTTTTTTTATATAAATTAATTTAAAATAAGATTAGAATTATTTTTTATTTAAGATACAAAAATAATTGTATTAATAAAATTTTGTGATATAGCTCTTCAAAGTTTGTATTTTCTTATAATTTATTATAAGATTTATAATATAAAAATTGATTTTCAAAAATCTTTTTTTTGTTAATTTGGTCTTTTTTTTTAGCACCTAGCCTATATAGAAAAAAAGATATAAAGCTATTATTAAATGAAAAAAGCTGATATACATTAACCAATTGTTAAAATAAAAAAAATAAAAAAAATACAAAACTATCTAATAAAAAGATGCATAATTAAATAGAAAGTTTAATTAGAATAAAAAAAAACCAAGCCACTAAAGTGATTAAAAAGACAAAAGAGATAAAAAACAGTAAAATAAAAAAAATATAGTTTGGTTTAATTAAAAGTTATATAGAAAATAAAATAAAATTATTTTTATATAGTTTTTTAGACTAGTTTGGTACAATTTTTGAATCTAGATCTTATCTTAACTAGTGTAGCAAATTGGTTCTAAATACTTATTAAAACAGTTAAAGAATATTAAAACAGTAAATTAGGTCAAAGTATATACAAATTTGTAAATACAAATCTTAATAAAGGTTAATAACAAGGCTGCCAAAAAAGAAAAAAAAATTTAAAATAAAACACTCAAGCAGTAGTATTAAGTATGACAATTGGTAGAGAACCTTTAGATAAACTTTTTAATAAATAATATAGAAAAGTTACAAATATAAACAATTGTATACTCTTTTTGTAATAGTTTTATATAAAATATATTATCAAAAATGTTAATAAAACTCAAAAAATCTAAAGGTTATATTAAAAAAAAAGTTTATTTAAATCTTAATATCTATTTTTTTAATAATATTTTTTATTAAACTTTTTTAATTAGAATTAATAGAATTTTCTAAATTACCAATTCAAATAGTTTAATAAAACTATAATTAGACTCTTAATATAATTTTATATTCTTTTTTTGATAATTCTTAGTAGCCTAATTGGTATATATACTTTTTAATACATATTTGTTATTTAGTTTATTTATTAATTTTTTTAAAAAATATTAAAAAGTTTTTATAAATTTAATAATATTATTGAAAGTTTGTATTATTTTTTATTTAAGAATTTTCAAATAAACTTTTGTTTTTTAGTTTTTTATACTTGGTAGTCTTATTATAGATTTGTACTAAAATTTTTTATAATATAAATATGTATTTCTTTATCTACTGTATATATAATTTTATATTTTATATAGATGCTTTAAACTTTTATTTGATATAATATAATCTAAATTTACAAATATATTAATTCTACTGATTATTAAAAAATAGGTTGCTATAATATAGATATAATTTTTAAATTTTGTTATAAATAAAATTTAAATACTAGATTTGCTATTTAAAAATTAATAATTTAGTTATTATATTAAGTTATTATATTCTGTTTTTAAAATAAATATTTAATATTTGCTTTATTTTTTTATTTTTATTTTTATTTTTTGCTTTTGCTAAGGCTATTATTATCAGTAACTACTGTCTTTATTATGTTTTTAATAATAGTTATATAATTTGTACTAAATAAATATGCAACTAGCTATATATGCAACTTTTGATTACTTATTAAAGCAGTTTATTGCAGCTTTTATACTAGTTGCTATATCTATAATCTGCTAGAAAATTATCTAATTAAATATTCTAATTTTTATACTATATCTAACAGATAGTGCACAAGTTTCTATATATCTAAGTACTATTTAATCTAATATTTAACCTATTTTTTATACAGGAGGTGATCAAAATTTACTGAACGTTTTGTTCATATGGCAATAAAAATTTTTTACACATATTAATCTCCATAAAATTATTATAATTCGGCATGCTAAAGATGATCTCGTCATATGTATATATGCATCAATGCTTATCTTTGCATATTTCTTTTACAATTCCAGTTAATATAATACTGATTTTAAAAAAAGATCTTTTTGTGTCAATAAAACATAAACCAGCTTTTCCACAAGTTCAAAAGTAATATTGTCAGAACGAGATCGACTTTGTGAACATACCTGGTTTTTTTTTTTGCTGTTTAAGTTACAAATAGTGTTCTAATGGCTATTAACTTGAAAACTTCTATTCAAGAAATTCACTATTAGATTAGTGCTCTATTTTTAATACCAGGTGAATGTTTGAAGACTGAAGTAATATCAGAATTTTATAAGGAATATTTTTTATTAATGTGCAGTAGGTTGTTATATAGGTCAAATTTTAGGTTATGCTTATTTTTTAAAATATTAAGAATTATTAATTTTTTTTGTATTACATCCAGTTAAAACCTTTTCAGTTGTAATGCTAGAATAATTATAATGTAAAGAACCTAAAAATAAATAAAAAAAAACTTTAGTTAACTTAATTTGATTGATATTAATTGAAATGCATTGAAATGAATTATATACTCTCCTGAAATGTAATGTCTGAGTTAAAGTCACCAAACCTATTAATTTTAACTACATAACTACTATTATAACTTACCGGATAACTATAACTTAGGTGAAAATAAAGTTCTTTTTAATATTAATAAGAATTCATTCATATCTAGGTTAAAGTCATCTAATAAGTTATAATGACAGTTACAAGACTAAAATTAATAATATAACCTAGGTTAAATTAAATATAGTATTGAATTGTTTAATCTGAACTAAATTGTATAGTGATAGGATTTCTCTAAAAACTAAATAAAAAGATAGTAAATTAAATAAATAACGATAAATAAAAAAGGTAAGTTAAATAAAAAATAATAATAAATAAAA
>CAJVQA010004018.1:0-18305 GCA_910591915.1 Cetraspora pellucida | reverse complement strand
ACATGCTATAGTTACCTAACACTTGCAGTCACAGGGGTTACCTGTTTAACTGCTACATTACACTATTTCTACCCTTGTAAAGTTCATTAGAACTTCAGTACCCATCTTTTCGGCATCTTCTTCATTATCTCTTACTAGCTGCAACTCAGAACCATCAGTCTCATTTATCTAGACTACCAATCCAGATAGCCCAGTATGGTATACTTCTGTATCCTTTTCTTTTGGCGAACCCAGCGGCCTGGTTGGTTATATGCTCCTCTACACATATTTGCCATCCAGTTTTAATCTTTGGTCCCTATAAAGGTGTTTCATGGCCTTCAACCAGTTCAATGGTATCGTCAAAAGTTCATGTTACCTCTTTACTTGGGAATTTCTAAGTAGGTTTTCGTCACCTCAGTTCCTTAGTCTTCTATGCCCAGTGGACTTATCGTGGATTTGTACCAAAGTCTTATGCAATACCGGTTAACATTCCTCTATGTACGTGTAACATTACACTTCGCATAGATACCTTGAGCTCCCAAAGCCAGAGGGACCTGGCCTGGTGTACCTGAGTAACAGCCACATGAGGCCAACTAATCGACAGGAAACAGTTATCATAATACAGATATAATTTCCAAATTTCGTCATAGGTGGGATTTGAACCTTAGACCTGCCACTTGAAGGATAACAACCCAACCACTACACTAGGATTGCTATCCTCATTAATTATATTTTTATATTCTAAGTAATCTGATTCTATATATAAATTTGTACTAAAAATATATAATATTATTTTAAATTTTATAATTTTAAAGAAATGATACCAAATTTTATTAAATTTTAAAATTTTTGATTAAAAAATCCAAAATTTGACATTATTTTCAAAATATAAAATTTAATATATTATTATAATATTATTTTATGTGTAAATCAGATTACTTAAAAGATAAAAATTAAATTAATTAGTAAAAATTTAAGAATAATAAAATTTTCTATATTTTTATTAATAAAATTATTAAAATTTTTATAATTCTTCTAATTTTATTAATTAATTTTATATGTTTTAGATAATCTAATTCTACATATAAAATTATATTAAAAACACAATATTATTTTAGATTTTATAATTTTAATAAAAAGATATCAAATTTTATTAAATTTTACTAAATTATACTAAATTTTGAAAATTTATTTGAAATATCATTTAGAACTAAGATTCAAAACACTTAAAACCTAACCCCAGAGCATCACCCGGGCCTAAGAGTTAAAAAATTATAAAATTTAAGATTTAAAACACTTAAGATCTAGACCCGGAACATCACCTGAGCCTGAAAACTAGAAAACTATAAATTATAAATATTTTACATATTTTTAAATATAGATTAAATTTATTTAAAAATTAAATACAGAATCTGAGATCTAAAACACATAGAACCTAGCCCCGGAGCATCGCCCGGGCCTGAGAGCTAGTTTATTCTTAAAAGTATATTGAAATGAGTAATACTTTGACTATTTTAATAATATTAAAGTTAAAAAAATGAATATATATACATAATAAATTGCCATATTATGGATTAAAAATTTTTATCTGGTTTTAAATAAATGCAATTTGCATAACTGCAAATAATGAGTTGAGCGGGTAGATTCTTATATAGTAAAATAATTTCAACTCTACCTAAGAAATTTGTATCAATTAATTTCATCAGCATCTCTAGTTCCATCTTATTGTCATTTTTTTTTGTCTCTGTATGCGATGAATATTATTTACATTGGAATAAATTAAAGATAGCACAATAACTAAAAAATGATTAGCGCACCTGCCTTCGCCGAATTGACATAGCTGCAACCCGATGCCAAGAGATCCTGGTTGCATTTAACCTAAAACAAGAAGGTATTATGGAATATAAATCACTAACCGAAATTAGTAAAGCGATAAACAATGTTCAGTATGCCTTACCAATTTTGATTAGTTTAATAGAAAAAGTTCCAAAATGAAGTACGCACGTACGTACATACTACGTACAGTGTATACGTGCGTACGTATTGCTCCGATTATTTACTAGGAATGGGTCAACTCCAAATGATATTAATAAATGCAATTGATTGATATTAACTAATTTTGTAATTTAAGTTTTTTATGAGTAGAGCTTTTTTTTAAGCCTGGCGTATACAAAAAAGAACAGACGCGTAACAATTCAATTAATATTTGACATTTCGATACGCCAACTATTATTAAATTTAAATGCTTTAACTAAATCATTCATTAATCATAAAAGATATTGTTAATAATGACGCAATTTTTTTCACTTTTCGTCATTTCATACGATGTACATAAATACCTGTAAATTTCATTTACTTTACTTCTTTTCATCGCTTTGTAACAAAAGTCGTATTTATTTATTTATTTATCGAACAAAACAAATTAAAAACCTCTATTATTTATTTGCGTCCTTCGTTTAGTCTTTCCAATTAACAAGATATGGATAATATTGAAGAGGTTAATATGACATCTGCCAATATGTCGAATAAAGATACGGCTGGTGAAAGTGGTGATGTGGTTCGGGATGGTTCAAATTTTAATCAAGATAATAAAGATGATGAAGCATTAGAGATGAAACAAATAAATAAAAAAGGCGATGATGATTCATCTGTTAGTAATAATTTGTCTTTTTGTCCTTAAGTACTGTGACATTATCAGTTTTACAATATTTATTATTTTCGTGTCTCATTTAATATAAGATTGAACAATATTTACAAACCGATCCAAAAACCGGTTTGACGACAGAAGAGGCTGAAATACGTTTGAACCAATTTGGAAGAAACGAAATTACAGAAACAAAGCCGTAATTTCCTATGTTTCATATTTAATTTCGATTATTACTTCAATTTATATATTTATTGATTCTTTAATGGTTATAGTAATATGTTCTTAAAATTCATTTCATACTTTCGAGGTCCGATCGCCTACTTGATTGAACTAGCTTGTATAGTGGCAGGAATAGTTAAAGATTGGGTAGATTTCGGCATAATCCTCGCGCTTTTGATTGTTAATGCATGTATAGGCTTTATAGAAGAAGCACGTGCAGAATCTGCGTTAGAAGCGTTAAAGCAGACTTTAGCGTTAAAAACGAAAGCTTGGCGTGATGGAAAATTGGTCGAATTGGATTCTGCAGAATTGGTTCCGGGTGACATTATCACTTTGCGGATTGGAAATATTATACCAGCTGATGCAAAATTATTAGGAATTGGTGTTGCTGGTTCAGAATCCTCAGAATACTTGATGGTGGATCAATCGGCATTGACTGGTACGTGTATTATTATTGTTTTTTTTTTGATTATTTGGATTCTGCGAAATTTTTGACTAGTTTATATAATTTTAACCAAGGTGAAAGTTTACCGGTGCATCGCAACAAAGGAGATATTGTATATTCAAGGTGATTACATTATAAATAGTTTTTAACATGTTTTCTATATAACTGACCTTTTTCAACTATATTACGATGACAGTTCTATAGTTAAACAAGGACAAATGTTGGCTATCGTTGTCAAAAGTAAACAGCAATCTAATTTATAATTCTTTTAATTTATTAATTTTCAATACATTGTTTTTTTAACATTTAATTAATTTTGTAAAAAGCCGGGCAAGATACATATATTGGACGTGCTGCTACGCTTATGAACATGGCCGTGGATCAAGGTCATTTTCAAAAAATTGTCAATAAAATTGGCAATTTCCTGATTTTGATTACAGTCACTCTTGTAATAATCATTTTTATATATCAAGCGGTTAAATTTCGAAATACAAGTTCTGGTAATATATTAGTAATTTTGCAACATATTCTGGTGTTGACGGTCGCAGCTATTCCGGTACATATTTCTCTTGCGATGAGTTTTTTTTAAATGGTTATGAAATAATTATGATTTATTTTTGTCCCTTGCTTTTATAAAGGTCGGTTTACCAACCGTTCTTTCCGTAACTATGGCCGTAGGAGCAAAGCAATTGGCTGCCAAAAAAGTAATTATTAGACGCTTAGCAGCCATTGAAGAACTGGCTTCTGTCTCTATTCTTTGTTCTGATAAGACTGGTACACTCACCCTCAACGAACTATCCACTGATGAGTCATGGCTGACTCCTTCCTATACTGAATCCGACCTTTTCTTGTATGCATATTTGTGTTCAGAGCCGGGTACAGATGATGCTATAGAATTAGCTGTTAGGGATGCAGCAGAAAAAAAACTTGATATATTAAAAAATCTTGAAAATGAACATGAAATTCCTGGTTTCAAGATTAAAACATTTGTTCCTTTTAATCCTTCAAAAAAATTATCACAAGTTACTGTGATAAATCTTGAAACGCAAGAAGAAATTCAAATAGCCAAAGGTGCACCGCAGGTTATAATACATCTTGCGGGCGGAGATCATCAAGCCGATCTTGCAGTAGCCGATTTGGCGTCACGTGGTTTACGCGCTCTTGGCGTTGCAAAAACTAAACCAGTCAATCCTTCTACTACTGCAGATTCACAACAATTACAATGGGAATTGGTGGGATTTTTAAGTTTACTCGATCCACCTCGACCTGATTCAAAAGAAACTTTAAAAAAATGTAAAGAATTAGGCATAACTGTTAAAATGGTAACAGGTGATCAATTAATTATTGCTAAGGAAGTTGCTCACCGACTTGGAATGGGCAGAGCTATACTAGACACAAATCACTTGGTTGATCCCACAAAATCTGATGATGAAATTACTGAGCACTGTGTGAAAGCTGATGGTTTTGCTCAGGTAGTTCCTGAACATAAATATAAAGTTGTTGAATTGCTACAAAAGAAAGGATATCTTGTTGGGATGACGGTATTAATATATAAATGATTTTATTTATTTATTTTATTTTTTCTAGTTCTCATCTTTTATTTCCCTTTACATAGGGAGATGGTGTAAATGATGCACCAGCTCTAAAGCGCGCAGACGTTGGAATAGCAGTACAGGGATGTACGGATGCAGCGAGATCTGCTTCTGATATTGTATTATTAGCGCCTGGTCTTTCAACAATAATTGATGGAATGATGACTTCTCGTGCCATATTTCAACGCATGAGATCCTATTCTTTATATCGTATAACCTCTACGGTACATTTTTTACTATTTTTCTTTTGCATAATCTTGGCTATGGATTGGAGTTTACCAGCCGTATTGTTGATTATGATTGCGTTATTGAATGATGCAGCAACTTTAGCTATTTCAGTTGATAATGCTCAGGTATGAATGGGTGTGGTAAAAATGTGAAATTTAAATTTTTTTTCATTTATATTTGAATGTATTATTTTATCTACTATAAGATATCTGAAAGTCCAGATAAATGGCGCATCGGGCAACTAATCACGCTTAGTTTAATTATGGGAATGCTTTTAACAATGTTTAGTTTTGCACATTATTTTATTTTCTTGCATGTAATTAAAGTAACACCAGGTAATTTATCAAGAAAACCATACCCTCATCTCTCTTAATTTATTATTTTTCAAATTTGACCCTTCTCTCACAATCACCCAACATTGACAAAAGGACAACTTTACACGGTAATGTACTTACATATATCATCAGCTCCACACTTTGTAATATTTTCTACACGATTATCGGGTCACTTCTGGGAAGTTCTTCCATCACCGATCTTTGTTGCTTCAATATTGGGTACACAAATTTTTGCAATGATTTTATCGGGTTTCGGATTACTTACTGAAGCTATCGGATGGATTATGTCCATCGTTATTTTGTTGGTGGGTCTTTAAGGCATTCGAATTTTACTTATTTCTACACTTATAAATGTGTATATTAATCATTTTTATCATCTAACTGCTAAACTAAGTAGATCTCTTTGTTAATATTTGTATTCCTTGACTTTGTTAAAGTAATTGTATATCGTTATTGGACATTTGAATTGATAGCTAAACTTTGTCCATCATCAGCAAAGCGTGAAAAGTTAGCTGCACGTCGTGAACGATCTTTGTTAATGAAAAGAATTGCCGGAAATGTTGAAAAAATGAGAAAAGTATTATTAATGATTAAAGTTATTCGTGCATTTAGACAAGCAGTTAGTGAGCGACAAGCGATTAATGAACGGGAAAGATAAAGATTACATATGATAATGATATCTTTTTTAGATGGTTGTTTCTTAATGATATGCTATGTGATTATAGTTATTTTAATAAATTTTTATAAATGCGCGGTTCATAACCCGTTCATGAAGTTATTAATGTTAATAATACAAATTTCTGATTTATATCGATATGTTATTCATGAATTTAAAGATGTTTAATGTAGACTGAATTATCTTTATTTTTTTATACAGAAGTATTACTTAGTACTGCAATTTGTTTGACATACAGTCAAAATGCACTCTTGTAGATGTAACTATTTCTTGTTTCAGATCATGACCTTTGGTTATTTCCTATCATATTTTGTACAATCTACAGTATATCTCATTTATGCCTGAAAAAAATGATAATTCATATCAAGAGACAGTTCGAATTTGCAGAAAATTTAAATCGAAACTTAACAAAATTCGTTAACAGATCATGGCAACTGAAACCGTTAAAAGTACACAAATATGCAAGACTGAACTGAACATTCAAGGTTGCGTTGTTGATATTCTTATTATGGATGCATCAATAACAATACTTTTGGAGTATCAAAACAACTTTTTTTACGTGAACGTGAAATTTTGTATATAGGGGATATGCATCTCCGATAAATTCTTTTTATAATTAGCGGTGGCATAAATAGTAAAAACATATGGAATTTAGATTGCAATAACTCTTGAACAAGCAAACCCAAACAAATAAAATTATATAGATCTAGTTCGTTTCAGTGTACTCTTTAAAATAACAATAGTTATTATCTTTATTGTATTTTTAATTATATATATATGACTTGTATACAATTACGTAGCTATATATGAAACGTTTGATTGCTTATTTAAGTAGTCTGTTTGATGGTTCTATACTAGTTTCGTATCTGCAATTTAACTAAAGAATTGTTTATTTAAACTCTGATTTCTGTACTTCTCAAATTAAGAGTATCTGACTTCTATGCATCTAAATGTCTTCTTTCTTGTACATCTGTCAAGTTATTATATTTTTCAAAGCATGTCACCTGATTGTAAGGTTCTGAATGTCTTACTGCTAAATAATCTATCTATTTTATAAACTATAATTTTTTAAACTGTCTAAAACAAAACAAATATTAAAAATATATTATAAAATTGATATTGAGATTTAATAAATTCTATAAAAACATAATCTTGTTAATAGTCTGTTTTTGATATATTAAGTTTGGTCTAATATATTTTTATTCTAATCTGAAATCTAATAGTCTAATTAATAGTATTTTTTATTTAGAGATTTTGTTTATTCAATTTCTTTGTATTGGTATTTGTTTTTTAAATCTAGTTTTTATAATAATATTATCAAAGATTTATTTTATCTTTTTACTTAGATTTTTTTAAATAGGTTTTTATTTTTTAGTTTTATAAATTTATACAATCATAAGAATTTATTTTATATTTGTATTACTTAGTATTAGTTTATATTTCTTTGTATAATTAAAATTATACAAATATCTTATAATCTGTTAGTTATACTAATGTAATTATAGTTACAGATATTTATTCTAATTAATCAACAAAAAATAATTACTAAATATAAATAATTTAAAATTTTGTTTTTAATATATTTTAAATTTACAAATTGTTATTTAAAAAAATAACAGACTTATTTATTATATTAAGTTATTATGTTTTTAAAAATCTTTTAATAATAGATTTTTATTAAAAACAAGTTAAAAACATAAGATTTAAACAAAAGAAGATGTATAAATAAATAATATAAATATATATCTCTTTTTTATATATTATTACTCAAATCCAAATCTAGATGAGCCTTGACTACTCTTGTAGATTTAGGTTACAGATTATATGTTTGAGTCTTTATTCTTTATATGTAATTTAAAAGCAAACTTTTTTTTTATAAAAACTTCAATTGAATTTTAATAAAGTTAAAAACATAGCCTTACCATTAATATTTAAAAAAAAAAAAATAAATAATATAAATAATATAATAGAAGAAACAATTATAATAGCAACAAATTAACATATATTTAATCTAATATAATAATAAACAAAAGATATAGTCAAAAAGAACAATAACAAGAGAAAACTATTATAGAGTTTTAAAGATTAATTAAATATATAAAAACAAAGAAAGACCCAAAAGTAATAAAAGAAGAAAAAAGTAAGTTAAATAGAAAATTAAAAATACTAAACAAAAAAATTAATATGAAGTTACTAAAAATACAAAGATAATATGTTAAATGCTTAAATATAGAATATAAAAATTAGTAGAAAATACTTTTAAAAAAGAATAAAAAAGAATAAAAACAAAAACAAAAACATAAATAAAAAAATATAAATAAAAGATATAAAATAATCAAAATAAACCAAAAATAAATAATAATTAGCTTATTAAACAGATTATATAAAAAAATAATATTTAACAAATTTATTAAATAATAAAAAAAAAAATAAAACTAATAATAAAGTTAGAATTAACAAAAACAAATATAACAAAATATTACAAAAAACAGTTTAGAAAAGAAATACTAATAAAAAAAATATATAAAAAGTCAAAACTTATTTTTAAAAACTTTTTTTGATAATCTTTTGCACCAATTTTTCCACATATACTGACCTATGAAAATTATATAGTTAGTATGTTTATATATAACAAAACTTTGCCATATAGCATCTGGGTTCAAGAGTTTCAGATTACATATGGGCTATATAAAAAAAAATTAAAAAAAACAGCTCCTTGTAGGTTTGGCTCTTCAGTAGAAGTCTGAAGTTATTGAAAAAGTAACTTTGGCTACAATCAAGGAAGTTTTGTCAAGCTATATCTAAGCAGTACAAAAGATAGAAGCTTGGTTGAATATACTATTTTATATAATATAAACTCCTATACTCATTACAGTTGGTGCTATAAAAATTACTTTTTTACTTTTTTTCAAGAAATTTTTATCGAAAAGTAGGCAATTTAGTTTATCTTTATCAAAATCAGCATTGTTGATCCTTCCAAATCAGAATTGTTTATCAGTTCTATTCAGAAAAGGCCCATGTTACAAATAAAGCATAAGTACATATGTCTTGAAAAAACACAACAATAAAATGAGATTGGAGATTTTCACCAAAAATGAGATGATTGGTCAAAAATGTGACAAGTATCAAAATATAAGATCTGGTGAAAAGTACAATGAGTCATACATGAAAATGGATCTAGTAACAAGAAGTCAGGGTATCTAGCACATAGAAAATTCTTTGCTAGTTCAGTTTTGTTTGAATTGTTTCCCTTAGAATATAAGCTTTAGTATTAAATATGTTAATTAAATAGAGTTAAAGTAGAGATTACTGTATTTAGTATCATATAATTTTTAATAGACTAACATAGCCTTTATAATTAGTGACCATTTGTCTGGTCTTCATCAGCAATCCCCTTCCCTTTCATTTCTTGATATTTGTTTTTTTTTATGTTTCTCTTCTATACATATTTTTTAATACATTTTCTCTCAACAAAAAAAATTTTTTTGGTTTTTTATCTTCTTACAAACAAATGGTATCAGATTGGTACTGTTCAATTATAGGGTAGCAAACAGATGAGCTTGATCTAGACTTTAGCAGATCTAGTGCAGCAGATCACTCATAGGTGCAATTGGAATAACCGCATAATGATAGTATGTGAAGTTAGATATAGTTTTATTTGTATATTGTCTGTACTAAACATTTATAAATAAACTTCTAACTGGTTGACTATCATAGCTGCCAAAGATGGAAAATATATATATATATATATATATATATAAAGTTGAAAAAAATATATAAACTATAAAAATACATCAAAAAAATAATATAATAGAATAAAAAAAAAATAAAAAAAAATAAGATAATATAATAAGAGTATTTAAAATAAAAACAGCTTTTAGTATATCAAAAATAAACTATACTCTAATTAAATAAATAAAAAGAAAATATAAAAGATATTTAAAGTTTATACAGATCTATACTTAAAAACAGAAAAAATATTTATAAAATAAAAAATAATAAATGTTTATTTAATTTTAAAAGATATAAAATAAGTATATAGCTTAAATAATAACTAACTAATAGTACTAATTACAATATTTAGAAAGTTCATAATAAAGTTTACAATAATAAGATTTGGTAAAATATTTATTAAAAAAGAGATACTCAAAGAACAAATTACACAAACTTTTTAGAAAACTCTACAAAATAATTTGTATATATTCTAAATATAATAATAAAAAAAACAAAAAAAAAACAAAAAGTTGTAGATATAGTCAACTCTTTTTACTAATCACTTAAATATAAATTTGACAAAAAGCAAAAACCAAGTTTATATAAAAATAGCTATCTAAATCACTCTGGCATATCTAAGTAAAAAAGAAGAATATTCAGAAAAGATATAGAAAAAGAAAAAGCAGTTAACAAATAAGTTAATTAACAAAAAAGGAGCAATGAAAACCAAAATTTTTAAAGAAAATACTTGTAACCAAAAATTTTGAAAAATTGATATTAATTATGTATTGCAGATCTGTTTTGATCATGAAATCATAAACAAATAAGCAAACTAATTATATGCAAACCAAGCAAAACATACATATGCATAACTTAAAATAGAAATATGAATACATTAGAAGAGCATAATAATAGCTTAATAACAACATATATCAAAAGAGTATATTGGGCTATTAACAGTATGCATAATGAGATGTTTCTTAAACAAGCAAATAAAATATATATAACATTTGATAAAGAAAACAAAATTGTTACTATGCTAACAGAACAAAATTCAGACAAGATTGTACTATTAGAATAACAAAAAAGTTAATAGAAAGAGCAAAAAAAGAGTAGTCAGAAAAGAAGTTAAGCATAGTAGAACAAAATAACTATGCAATAATAATAGAATCTACCTTAGAACAAATATATGATAAATTAAAAGAATAATATTAAACAACAAAAATAGAAGTAATCCAAAAGATTAAAAATAAACTAATAACAAAAATAAATGTAAAAGAAAACAGATAATATAAGAAAAAAAGACAAGAAACTAGTATAACAGTCCAACAAAAAGAGATTGCAAAAATAAGTTTTAGTAATAGAAATAGTAAAACAAAAACAAACAAGTCTTACAAAATCAGAAAAAAATAGAAGAGTATTAGCAAAAAAGTGCAAATGCAAATAGAAAAGAACCAAAACACAATATAATAACAAAAAAAATAGAAAACAACATGAAATGAAACAAAAAATTAAAAGAGAAATTAATATAGTAGAAGAACTACTAAAGAAGAGCATGTGGGCACCAAGCAAAAGAAACTACAACCAACACAATAGCCTTCTTGCCAATAAACCAACATATAATATGCCAGAAACAACTAAAGAAAAATATATAAAATTCATTAAATAGTTACTAAAAAATAATGAACATGTTAAAATTATTAAAAAAGTCTTCAAAAGGGATAACTTGTAAATAGAGATAGACTTTGTAAATATGGTAGAAATGAAGCAATACAAAGAATTAGCAAGAAAAAAGATAACTGGTATAAACTAATACTAGAAAAAAAGAAGACAGAAAAGAAAAACAAAGATTACACAATGAAGAATACTAAAAAAAAAAAACAGAACAACAAAAAATAAGAAAAAAATATACAATGAAAAAGAAAACAAGATTGAGGCAGACTTAAACAGCTTCAAAACAGATAAAAAGTCCAATGACAAGGAATATATAACAATATAGGACTTGCCAACAGATATCAACAAAAGAGAGTTAGAATATATTTGTAAAAGATTCAAGAATGCTTAAGTAGTAAAAATTAAAAATCAAAGTACAAAGCACTTGTAATAGTGTAGATAAAAAAAGTTAAAAAAGAAGATATTCTATAAGTCATACCAGTTAATAATAATAAACTAGTATGAATAACTAGAGGAAAAGAAAACTATGAAGCAAAAGATGAATAGAGAAATACATAGCAATGCTAACAAAACTACCAAGAAATGTCACAGAAGTCTTACTATTGTAATGTCTAAGAAGCAAAGATATAAAGTCAGTTCACATCTTTCCAAATAGAAATGAAAACCAAAAAAAGAATAGCAATAGTCATGTTTATAACAAAAAAAGACATGAATGCAGCCTAAATAAAACTAATTTTGTATAACAACTTTAAAGTTTATTGATTAAATGAAGGAAAAAAAAAACAAGAAAAAAAGAAAGCCTTAAAGTAGAAAGAGGAAGAAGTTAGAACAGATTTAGTCAGACCTTAGATGCAGAAAATGGTAAAAGCAGCAGAAAAAACAAGAAATAAGGCCTATTTTAACAAGAATAAAAATAGAAATAGTTTAAGTCATAAAGGTATTTTACTAAAAAAAAAAGCAAATTCCAAAACTAACATAAAAGAAACCAAGCAAAAGATACAAATACAAGAAAGAAAAAAAAAGAAAACCTTGAAAAAAAATCAGAAGAATACAAGATACAAAAACAAGAAAGAAAACTACATATAGAAAACATCTTAGAATAAATTTGAAAAAGACTAGAAAAACTAAAAGAAATAAGAAGTATAGCTAGGGAGGGCCTAGCTAATTACTTCTAAGAACACCCTAGTTGAACTCATAAATATGAATAAAAAAATTAAAGATTTTCTGTACAGTAAAAAAAGACTTTTAAAGAAAGAAATAAAGATAAATTTTCTAATTCAAAAGAAAAAAAGAAAAAGCAGAAAACATAAAGACAAGATACAAAAGCTTAAAAGAAAAATAAAAAGAAAAAAAAAATAAAAATTATATATTCAATGCTAACAGACTTAAGATCAGAGGTTAGAAATTAGGAAACCTGTTAGGCTGGACAGAAGAAGAAAAAATAATATTGCTGAACAGAAACAAACATTATGAAAAAAAAAAAATTTCTGTTATATAACCTTAATACAAAATTCAAAAGTTACTAGACAAGTGCAGTATTAGACAAGAAAAAAGAATCAGATATTGGGATTTTAATAGATAAAACCTGAGAAAAATATGTTAGAGCAGTTAAAAGATTCAGTAAATATATGATAGAAATAAAACTATATTTTAAACAGTTAGTACTAATAGTAATAGAGGTATATATTCTATCAAATAACAAAATAATTAGCAAGAAAATATAGCAAAAAATTGTAGAGATAGTAACAAGCAAAAAAAAACATACAGAAGTAATTATACTTGAAGATTTCAATCATACAGTTGATAATATACTAGACAGATTACATCTACAAACAAAAGAATATAAAAGACTATCAATCTTTAACTGGCTTAAGAGGCAAGAGTTTATAGACTTTTTTAGAATCTTGTATCTAGCAAAAAAAACATATATATAGTTAAGTCAAAAAATAGTAACAAGAATTAACTATATTTGGTTGTCAAAAACAATTGCAGCTGACCTTCAAGAAACCAATATAGAGAAAACAAAAGGCATAACAGACAGTAACCACAAGATACTAACAACAGACATATGGATAGAGCATGTAATTGTGAACTATAGTTGTGTAGAAATTAAATATAAAGACCAAATGAAAACAATATATCTGTATGAAGAAGCAAAACAAAAAGATTGAAAAGAATATACTAAAGAATTCCAAATACAATTAGAGTAGAAGAAGATAAAATAAGCAGTATATACTGTACAGAATTATTAAATCATATATAAAATGTAATAGAAGTTATAACAGAAGCAGCAAACAAACAAATTTCAAAAAAGAAGATATTTAACACAAAGGCAATTAAAAGACATCATCAAAGGAAGTTATAGCAATGTAAATATACAATTGAACTATAATAAATAATAAAAAAGATAAAAATAAGAAAAAACCAAAAGATATGAAAAGAAGAAAAGAAGTGATAAACAATAAACTTAAAAACATTGGCAAAAAAATAGGAGTAATATTATCAAAGCTACACAAATAATAGTTAAAAGCTTGGTTAAATAATATAAAAAATTGGCAAAAGATTCTGAAAGACAGAAAAAAAGAAGAATAGAAATAAATACAAAAAAAAACAGATAAAAGAAAATATAAATAGAAGATATAAAATGATAAAACTAATTAAGAATAAATAATTGCTAGTCTGTTAAACAAACTATACAAAAAAATAACTCATAACAGATTCATAACATAAAATAAAAGAGTGTAGTGACCTAGTGAAGTGATCAGGTTGTCAACCCTTCAAGTGGTAGATTGGGTGTTCAAATCCCATCGACAGCAAAAATTAAGATAATTACTTATATAATATTCGTATTACGGCAACTGTTACTAATGATTAGATTAGGATACCTGTAATAGCAGTCACACCAGCATGACTGGCAGGTCATAGGGCATCTGTGCAATGTTGGAGTTACATGGAGGAATGCAAACCAACAAATCGGGTAGTAAAAACACTAGATAAGTTCTTGTGGCTGTATAAATCTGTTAAAATTGGGTAACAAGAAGTCTATTTGGAAAGACCTAAGTAGAGAGGTAGCTGGATCTTTGATAACTCTACTGTAAAGGCTAGCTTGGCGAAACAGATACCCAGGTCTAGTACCTGATTCTAGTAGCTAAACAGGCAAGAACCTCTGGGTTAGGAGTTTTAGAGATACCACCAACAGGCCACTAGAATGAACTAGAGAAAAAAGGATATCAGGCTAACCTGATATACTGATGGACTGGTTGTAGTCCTACATAGGCTATCTGGATTGAGAGTTTGGTAAAAGGCAGAAGAAAAGGCAGAGGTATACTAAAGTACTAGGGTTATGCTGTGAAGTAAATGCTGGGATCCAAGTGAACTCTACAAAAGTATAGTGGTTTAATAGTAAGCCCTGACTGCAAGTGTTAGTTCTGCTATAGCAATACCTAGATCAGTTATAAAAATAAGCACAGAAGCCTCTGGGGGGTTTACCTCGAGGATAAATTAGTCCTAAGATTAAGGACGATGATCTGGTACATCTGAGATGACCAGTAATGTTAATACAGATTACAGATTCAGAGGGTTTAAAGTGAAACACCCAAGCAGAGATGTTAGATACAGCAATTGGTGAGGAACCTTTGGGCAGACTCCTTAAATAGGTAATATAGAAAAGTTACACGTGTAGCCAATTGTATACTCTTTTGTAGTGGTTCATTGAACTACAATACCAATAAATGATTAATAAAAATCAAAAGACCAAAGAGGTCATCTTAAAAAAAAATATATAAAAAATAACTTAAAATAAAAAAGAAGTTAGTCTAGTAACAGAACCTAAGGCTGTTTTAAATAGTCTGCCAATGCACTTTGAAAATCAATTCAGAAAATAAAAAACCAAGTTAAAAGAGATGACTAAGAAATAGAAAGAAATATACAGTCTAAAAGAATGAATCAATAAATTCTAATATGAAAAGTTAGAAGAAATAATAAAAAAACTCTTTCTGTAAATCCTTTTTACACAAAAATAATCAAAAATCTGTCAGTACTAAAATTACTAATATCTGGTTATTTTACTAAGATAACCAACTTTAGTGTCTTAAATAAACTTGTTTAGCTTATAATTTTACATATATTCTAAAAGTTTCAAGTCTATAACTTTCAAACTCGCAGTTTAATACTGCCAAAACAGCCTTTGGCCTTTATTATTAAACTTTTAATTATTTCTTATAAAGTATTTTGTTAACCTACTTTACAGTTATAAGAAAAGTTGTAAGGCACTCTCTTTTGATCAAAACAAAACCAAAAAGAAGCTTATAGGCCTAAAATTGATGGAATTATAATAGAAAACAACTTTAACTTCTCAGTAGTTTTTTTTTTTCTTTGTTTTATTCTTTTGCTCTTATCTCCAAATTTTTTCTCCAAAACATTTTTTGTATAATTTTAAATCATTTCTAAAATTGGTTTCATTTAATTTCACATTGTGTAAATTAAATTTATTCAAAAAAAGAAATTTATTTGTTACAAATTATCTTGTACTAACTTGCTAAAAATAAATTTTGTACTCAATTATACAATAGTTACTGTAATACCCAACTATTTATAAATTTGTACTACATTAGCCATACTAGCCACACTAGCCACAAACTTGTGTCACCTAGGTTACACAAGATTACACAAGCTGCAGCAGCCACAGTAATCATAGTCAAACCCCTGCAAATACAAATTATATTTTGCAATTAAATTTATATTATAAACTTTTAAAAATCTTTAATCAAAGATTACAAAAGATTTTACTAAGTAACCTAAACTCCGACTTCTAAGTAAACTCATAGCACTATGCCTATTCTTAGCACAAAAGTACCAGATATCTTAGATTTTGATTATTTCTTTAAGAATCATACAAATTCCTATGGTATTACTATCTATAAAAAGGAACTCAGACAAGTATAAGCTATTCTGGACAAATACAGGCCTACCAAATATATTACTATGGAACTTAGAACTCATCCAGTAACCTATATCTTTCCTGCTCATGCAACAACTGCAACAGTTAAGTGTATGTGTGGATTATTTTATACTCAATTTATTGCAGAAAACAATAAAATATATGAACTTAATACTCAAACTAATGAAACAACAAATAACAAACAAGCTAAGAAACTTCAACAAATACTTAAGAAATCAACAACTAATGTTTCACCATCCCCCACCGCCACTATTCATATACACATTTGTCTTAAATATCAAATCCCAATTAACTGCAAAGCGACTAACAATAATTATGCATTACAAAATGGATCAACTTTCTATTAAAATACAGTATATCATAACAATTGTTTAGCTGAAATTTATAAAGAAATTAGCTTAGCTAATCAACCCAAATCCCAACCAACTAAAAACCCAGAACAAGGTCCATCTTTACAACATAAGCCTTCAATCTAACAACTTACTACCTCTTTATTCGATTAACAACAAAACAATTCTCTTACTTCAGAATTATTATTTACTTTATCTAATCTTGAAGAAACAACTAGTACCAACAATAATATGAATATTGACAGCTCTACTACACTACCAAAACCTCAAGAATTACAAACTTAACAAACACAACAACAACAACCTCTACATCAAGCTTCACCATTACTAAACAAACAACAACTTAACAAAAAACTAATTCAACAATCTCAACAGACTCAATCTTATAGCCAAGCAACAAGACCCAAACTTAATTCATCATATGACTTTTTAGCAAACTTCCCAGTTATTAAGGAAATGCAAAACCATACAAAATTACAAACAGAAATATCATGAAAACTCTTTAATTTTCTTAAAGAACATCTTCACTACTTCTATCCTGGCAAAGTTATTAAAGAAGCAGTTGGAAATCGAGATGCACTTAAAGCAAGCTTTTACCTACTAATTAGGCAAATGACTAGTGCTAGACCTCAATTTCTCACTGACTTAATCCAACAACACAATGCTGATAATGATAAAGCTGCTACAATACTATTTAGTATTCTCAAAGAAATACTCAAAAAATTTATTTTTATATTTATAACAGTCCTCTTTACTAAACTTAATTATCCTGAAATATTTACCTCACCTGCCACCATTCCACCTATTCAAACCTACAATCATTTACAATTTTGCATTAATCTTGCCCAATTTCACCTATATCTCTCTGATAATTATCAAGCAATTAACTACACTAAGTTTGCAGAAGATATTAAACTTAGACTTAAAAGATTTAATATTACATCTGAGATTACCGAAGTCAACAAACAACACCAATTTCTTTTTATTAAAATGGACAATCGATTTAATATTAAACTTAATTTCAACCTTCCTAAAACCCTATTTCTTCAAAAATATAATATACTATCTTTAAAAAATTTACTTGATTATTTCAATGAATGGTTTGAAAAAATCTTTTCTATATACAGTCACCAATTCTCTAATACTATCAACAAAACCAAAGTTCAAAACTATCTAAGTATGAATTTAGATAACATTTTATTACTCACCTTAAAAAACTTCTACCAACTACAATCAAGTTCAAAAAACCAACTAGTCTTTATGAAAGACGCAATGAAACCTTTAGACACATCAATCATCATATACTTATCTGCACAGATCCTAAGTGCTCTTATCTTGAACCAATTATAACTAAAGATAAAGAAAAGGAAAAGGAATCTGATAAAGAAAAAGAACCTAAAACTGAAAAGAAATCCAATAATACTCAAAAAACAAATCTTAAGCCACAACTTATACATAACTCAACTAAACTTATTAGAAATATATT
>CAJVQA010004017.1:0-18306 GCA_910591915.1 Cetraspora pellucida | reverse complement strand
AATTGTACTTTATATAAAATCTCAATTAAATATTCAATAAAGATAGAGGCATGGCCTTATCATTAATATTAAAAAAAAAAAAAAATCAAAAGAAAGCATATAAGACAACACAAAAGATTGGAAATGAGAAAACAAATAGAAAAAATATACAAGATAATATAGTAAGCTTGCAGAAAACAGTAAGTATAAAGGTAAGTTAAGCAAATACTAAACAAGAAGAAAAAAGCACATTTGTCATTAAAAAAGGTGTAGAAGAACAAGAAAAGCAAGAACAGAAATATACTGAGACATATAAAAGAGACTTAGAACCTAGCCCAGAAATAGAAATAATAGAAGAACAAATAACAAAAGAACTACAACTAGAAAGAGAAATTGATGTAGTTGGAGCACCTCTAGAAGAAAGCATTTGGGCACCTAGTAAAAGAAGCTGTAACCAAAACAACAGCTTAATTAAAAATATACCAGTACACAATATGCTAGGAAAGACAAAGAAAGAACATATACAATTTATCAGATGGTTACTAAGAAACAACTCTTATGTCAAAGACATTAAAGAAGTTTTTAAGAGAAGAAAGCTATAGATTGAAGTAAACTTTAATTGTGAATATGGCAAAAATAATATGATACAAAGAATCAGCAGAAAAGAAAGTAATTGATACAAAATGATACCAGAAAAAAAAATAAAAAATAAAAAAAAAAAATATAAAAGAACAGACAAAAAAGATCAGCAAGAGAGAAGCAATTCAGTGAGATTAGAAAAAAAGTCAAGTGAAAATCAATATAAAACAGATGAGAGGTATGGAAACAAAAATTACTTAACAATATAGAATCTACTAACAGAAATAAACAAAAAAGAACTAGAATATATTTGTAAAAAATTTAGAAAGTATATATATTAAAGATTAAAAAATCTAAGTACAAAGCTTTAAACTTATAAAAATGGAAAGAACAAATATAAAAGATATTCTAAAGGCTATACTAGTTAATAATAATAAACTGGTACAAGTAATAGTAGGAAAAAAAGATTACAAAGCAAGAGAAAATCAGAGAAAATACAAAGCAAAGTTAACAGAACTACCTGAAAATGCCTTAGAAGTTTTATTTCTTCGATGTCTAAGAAGTAAAAGAGTAAAGTCAGTTTACATATTACTAAACAGAAATGGAAATCAGAAAAGAATAGCCATAGTTATGTTTGCAACTAAGAAAGACATAAAGATGGCCCAGTCAAAACCAATTATGTTTAATAACTTCAGACTGTATTGGGTAAATAAAGAAAAAAAAAATAAAGAGAAGAGAAAGCATAATAGGAAAAAGAAGAAAGAAGTTGGGATAGATTCAGTCAAATGTTAGACATAGGAGATAGCAAAAACATCGAAAGAGAACAAAAAAATAAAATATATTTAAACAAGGCAGAAAGAAAGAAAAACATTAAAACTATGAGTTGAAGAACAGAAGAAAGAAAAGATACCTATAATTAAAAGTTAGAAGACTAAACAAAATATAAGCAAAAGAAAAACATATATGTAAAAGAATTGTTAGATTGAATTTAAGAAAGTTTAGAAAAACTAGAAGAGGCAAGAGAAATAGCAGAAAAGGGTCCTACCAATCACTCCTGAAGTTGCCATAGTTGAACTAATGAAAATGAACAAGAAGCTTAAAGAATTCCTGCAAATGAAAGAGAAATATTTGAAAAAAAATAGTATCTTCTTGTCTAGAAAGAGAAAAAAGCAGAAAAGGAAAAGAAGAAGAAGAATGTACAGAAGCAGAACAGAATAAACTAAAAGAAAAATAAAAAGAAAGAAGAAAGGAAATTAAAATAGCATATTATAATGTTAATAGACTCAAAACCAAAGGATAAAAACTTAATAGTCTACTAGACTGGGCAGAAAAAGAAGAAATCATGAGACTAGAAATTATAAAAATGAATCTTATAGAAAGAGAAGGAAAATTCTTAACACAGACTACAAATAGAAAATATGCAGAATTTTGGCAAAAGACAAAAAGAAGAGATCTGGTATAGGCATTATAGTCAATAAGCAATGGAAGAAGCATGTGGGTGTAGCCAAAAAGATAAACAAGTATATGATAGAGCTTATACTATACTTTAAGCAACTGAAGTTAGTAGTTATAAGAGTTTATATACCACCAGATGACAAGACAATAGGAAGAAGCATTTAACAAAAAATAGTAAAAATAGTTACCAAAAAGAAGAAACAAATGCAAATAGTTATTTTGAATAATTTTAATCATACAGCAAATAATATCTTAAACAGACAACATTCACAAGCAGCAAACTTCAAAAGACTGCTAATTTTCAATTAGATAAAGAAACAGAACTTTAGTAATACTTACAGAGACATGCATCTAACAAGCCAAAAGTTCACATAGTCAAATAAAGAAGCAGCAGCAAGAATTAACTACATATAGGTATCTGAAGAGTTGGCCTTAAATATACAGAAGGCAGAAATTAAAGATGCAGAAGGAATTACTGAAAATGATCATAAGATAGCAAAAACTGAAATATGGATTAAATATATGATAACAAAAAATAGCAAAGCTAAAATAAAAAGAAAAAGGCAATCGAAAACAATATATCTATATAATTAAGCAAAAAAAGAGAACTGAAAAAAATATACACAAGAATTGCAGAAAAGATTAGAAGTCAAAGAGGTGCTAAAGAACATTTAAAGAAAAGAACAAATGAGAAGAAAGAAATAAATAGTATAAATGGCATATGTGATGTATTAGAAGAAGCAACATTACAGCAGCAAGTAAGCACCTAAGAAAAAGATATATAATACAATGACAAATAAAAGAAATGATCAAAAGAAGCAACATTAAGAAAAGAACATTGTAGAGCTGCAAAGATTAATTAAACTTGCAAAAACAAAAGAAGACCAAAAAGCAACAAAAAAAGAAAAAATTAAAATAAATAAGAAATTGTGAAAGATAGGGAGAAAGAAAGGTACAAAACTGCCAAAATTATACAGACAATAGTCAAGTGCCTAGATAGAAGACATAAAAGGTTGGCAAAAACTGTTACAGAAAAAAAAAAGAAAAGGATGAGAACAAGATCAAAGAAGACAAATAGAAGAATACATAGATAAAAAATGTAAAATGATTAAAACAAATTAAGAAAAAATAATAGCCAGATTTTTGAACAAATCTTACAAGAAGATAATACTTGACAGATTTATTAAACAAGAAGAAGTACTAATGAACTTAACAGTAGAATCAGAGTTAGTTAAGACTGGTGTAGCAGAACATTACAAGAAACAATTCAGAAGAAGAGATGCAAAACTAAAAGAAATATCAGAAAGATGTGAAAAAATTTACAAGTCACAAGAACATATTAAAGAAGAATGGTATATAGAAGTTGAAGAAAATATTAAAGAAAAAGAATAAGAAGAAGTACTGAGAGAACTTAAAGCAAGAACAGCTTCAAGCATATTTGATATAAGCTACACACTAATCAAATAAGTAAGAAAATACAAGAAATATTTAGAGTCTTTGTTGATCTTTGTTTGGAAATAAGAGAGATACCAACTAAGTGAAAAATTGTACAAGTTTATCTAATACCAAAGAACATAAAGTAGAGATATAGCTTAAACAATATCTATCTAATAGCCCTAATCAAAATATTTAGAAAAGTAGTAACAAAGGTAATAACAAAAAGACTTATCAAGGTGTTTATAAAAAGAGAAGTACTTAAGAGACCAAATTATGCAAGCCTTCTAGAAAACTCAACAGAGCAGCCAATGCATATTCTAAACATGATAATGAAAAAGGCAAAAGAAAAGAACAAAGAAATATAGATACTCTTGCAAGATATAAAAAAGGCATTTGACTCAGTTCTACTTAAAAGCCTTGAAATAGTATTGCAAAAAGTTAAAGTTTCTGAAAGAACAATAAAATATATTTTAAATCTCTTTCATAAAAAACAATTAAGAATAATTACAGCTTACAGCCTAATAGAAGAAGTAACAGCAAAAGATAGAATAGACCAAGAAGAAGAAATATCATCATTAATATAGTGTCTTTTCTATGATCTACTGTTAGAAAGAGTACAAGAAGACAAAAGTCTAGAATATACAGTTGAGCAACAAATTAAAGAAAAAATGCAATGCAATAATGTTACAAGATTCTGCCAAGCAGCAATTGCATATGCAGATAATACAACATGGATCACAAACAGCAAAGCCTACTATTAAAAATCTTAGAAATAGTTAAAGAGTTTTTAAAATAAACAATATAGAAATAAATAAATCAAAATCAAAGCTGCTAGTAATGAACACAAAAGTCAAGAGAGAAGAAAGTGAAGTAGCTTTTAGCAAAAGCAGAGTAAAAGAAGAATCAAGAAACAAAATTGTCATTTATTAGGAATATAGCTAAATAACAAAATACAAGAAGTATTAGTTAAAAAGAAGGCTAAAAGAATAGTTAATCAAACAATAAAGGATCTTAAATACAAAAAGATGACAACAAGCCAAATCACATATATAAACAACATAATAATAATTCTGAAACTAAGCTACATGTTTCAGCTAACTAAAGTCTCAGAAAAGAGAATATATGAAATACATTAACCAATAATATGTTTAGCAAAACAAAAAAGCAATTTATAAAGAATATTAAAAAATTGCATAATAGAATATAAAGATCTTAATGGGTGTAGAATTCTATAACAAGAACTAGTAATAAAGCAAGTAAGCAGCCTATTGTCAAAATTAAACAGACAAAATAGTCTAGATCAGTTAATGAAGCTAAGATTAATACAAGGTTGCCAAAAAGCAGACTTGACAAAAGATATTTAGAAGTTAGAAAAAATATCAGCTAACAAAGCATGTTAAAAAAACAATTTAGTCTGCCTGACAATAATAAAAACAAAAAAGCTAAGAATAAATATAAGAACCAAAAACAACTTATAGAGAATATTTAGACATAATACCAAGTTACAAGAGCTGTTAGAGACATAGTTGTAGAAAAAAAGTGAAACAGAAATAAGTGAAACAGGTCTAATTTACCTAAATCAACTATTTGACATAAAAGGTGAGAAGCTAATTATATAGCAACAATTTAAAAACTATTGTAGACAGTTAAGCAAAGGGAAAAAGGCAGAATAGTTTAAAGAAATAGAGTCCAAAGTGCTCAAAAAGCCAACAAGTAAAGAAGTTAAAGAACATTTTAAGACAAACAAATATAATACTTAGGCAATAAAATTAAAATAAAAGATTATATCAAAAGATAAAAGAAAGAAAGAATAGATAATATATAGCACACAAGACAGCAGATAACTAGAAAAGATAGTAAAGAAGAAAAGGAAAAAGGTCTTGTTAGAACATTAGCAAATGCAAAATAAGGAAAGTTAAATAGCAACAGAAATTAGCCAATGTGATAGTTGTATAAAAAAAAAAGAACAGAAAGAAGGAAGTTGCTAGCAATGGATAAAAATAAACAATAAGCTTAGAATAATTCCTAATATATTGATAGAAAAGAGTAACAACAAGATTAAGATAGTTATAGACCAGTTAATAGGAAAAGTAAAAACAGAAAAGCTAAAAGATAGTAAGCAAAAACTTGAAGAACTAATGATGATAGAAGTGTTAGAAATAGAGATAATCAAGCAACAAAAATTAAAGAAGAATATTAACTAAGAAATTCTGAAAATATTAAAAAGAAACTTTTTAAGAAACAAAAACAAATATATTATATATATGGATAGTGCTGCAAATCTAAAGTTCAGAAAAGAAACACAAAACAGAAACATGAGCATAGAGTAGATCCAAACAAATGAAATGCAAGAATGGCCAAAAGAAAAAGCATTATTAGGACTAGAAGAATAAATGACATCAACAATAGCAGAACTAGTAGCAATTTGGGCAGCAATCTTAACAATACTAAAAGAAAAACAAGTAGAAATATATATAGACAGTAATGTTGTTATAAGAAATATTAGCAGAAGTTTAGAGCAAATAGATAGAATGAAAATCCTTAAAAAGAAAAATGCAATATGAATAATAAAGATTATATATCTTATTAGAACAAAAAGAATACAAATAGAGTTAGTAAAAGTTAAAAGTTATAGCAAAAACAAGTGAAATAACAAAGCTGATAGCTTTGCAAAGAAGAAAACAATAAGTAAAAAAGTAATACAAATAGAAAAAGTCAGTTGTAAAAAATAGAGTACTGCCTAGAGTAGGAAAACAGATGAACTAACATACTAGCAAGATTGTTATACAAGTTAGTAAAAATGCAAGATTAGAAGCAGAATAGAGAAAAACAAATGCAATTAGAAGTTTAGAGCCAAAAACAGAAATCATGATTTATGACTAAATGCAATTTTAAAAAAGGCTAAAAAGAATTAAAGAAGTGCATTGCACAACAAGAAGAAGCAGTACAAAAAGATGTGCATTCATAAAGTATATAATAGATAAACTTCCAACCTTAGAAGAACTTAATAGAAGAAGACCAAATATATATACAACAACAGAGTGCCAAGTATGTTAGAACAAAGTTAAAAAAACACAATCACATTTAGCATTATGCAAAGAACAACAAAGCCTCTAGAAATGAATCCAAAAAGTAATGATCACAATGGCCTAGAAAGTGTTGAAAGAAAAAGAAAAAACACACATCCCTCTATATGTACTATATATAACACTCTTTGAAAAAGTTGAAGCAGAAGAAATTGAAATAAGAGAAGCATTAATCAAAAGCCTAATTTCAAAAAAGACACAAGACAGATTAACACAGCTTCTAAGTACAAAAGCAAGATAGTGTTTTATAGAGACAGTAGCAAAGACAGCATGAAACATATTTTATGAACAAGTTTGAAGAATACAGTATAAAAAGATCAATGAATAGAAAAAGAAAGAAGGCATAACAATCAAAATAAAAAAGAATAAAGTAAAAAAAAAGAATCCAAAAAAAAAAAAGATAAATCAGCAAAAGATCAAAGAAAAAAGAAAATGAGCAAAATAGAAAAAGAATAGAATTAATAAAAAAACTAGAAAAACAATGTTGGGACTTGTCATAAAAAGAAAAAGACCCTTTTATTACAGACTTTAAGTAGTTAGACAAGTAGCCTACTTCTGTTTAAAGTAGTGTAACAGATTGCACTTAGGTACCCTTTGGGTGGCCAAATAATGCTAGACTTAGTTGTTAGGTAAATCTATGTAATTGCAATAAATAATTTTAAGAGTCTTAATAAAGTACTAGCATAACTGCTTAAGTTAAAAAAAAAATAAAAAAAAATAGATATTGTATTAATAACTTAAAAAGTTTTTCTAAGTTAAGATTATAATCAAATAATTAATTTGCAAAGTTAATAGATAAAATAAGAGTTGTGTAGTTAAGATATTACTGGAATAGTACAGAGGTGTAATTAGAATGATTAAGGTTACTAATATGACTTAGAAACTAAATACAAATAAGATTTGTAATACAGATTATTGTATAGATTAATAAGAACCAAATATAAAAATAAATAGATTGTGTTTAATGAATTTCTATTAATGAATAGGTTACAAAAATTTTGATACAAATTAATACAATATAGATTAGAAAATAATAATATTATTATACAAAAAATATATAAGAAAAAAAGAAAATAGATTAGAGATAAAAAATAAAAAAAAAGTTTTACAAAAGAGTAAAAGATAAATTTAGCTATAATTTGGCCAATATTGAATTAAAATTTTTATTAAGGGCTTGTTTTAACTAAATAAATATGTACTACAACTTTAATTAAAAGTGTAAGATGGTTATTGCAATAAAAATTATAAAAAGATTAAATTTTTTATATTGGAGACCAAATAATATTAATACAGTTTTCTTAATGAGTTTAGAAGCTAAAAGTATAATATTTATAAAATATATATATAATGCTGAGTTGAACAAGTTTACTTAAAACATTAGAATAAATTGACTTAGTAAAATAAATAGTTATAAGTAGGTTTAGATAAATAATATTATTATTCAACTCTTTCTACTGATCTCTAGTTTTAAAGCAGAGCAGAAAACAAAATATAAAATATTACCAAAACAGAATAGCAAACAGTCTTTGGTTCTTTAAGAAAAAAGAGTTTATATTTAAGAATATATAAACTAAAATAAAAATATAATAGTAAAAAATATATTGCAAGATATGATGACCTAGTGAAGTGGTTAGGTTGTCAACTTTCTAAGTAGTAAGTTGTAAGTTCAAAACCTACAGATAGTGAAATTTAGATAATCACTTATGTAATATTCATATTATAGCAACAGCATTTTGTTAATCAGTTGAGATAGAATACTTGTAACTATAATCACATCATCATAACTGGCAGGTTAGAGCATATGTGTAACCTTGGTTATACAGAGTAATGCAAACTGCTACTAGGTAGTGCAAACCCAAAATAAGTCCTTTGGTTATATAAATCTGTAGAACTAAAGAAACCAAAGCCCATTTAAGAAAACCTGAGTAAAGAGATAACACAGATCTTTAACAGAATTATTATAAAAGCTAGATCTAAAAAACAAATACCAATATGGAGAAATCAGATAAGCAAGAACCTTTAAGTAAAAGGTACCTCCAACCAGGCTACCAGAAATCAGACTGAAAAAAAAGAATATTAGGCTAGACTCAATATATCAGAACAGGCCATAGTCCTACTGGGCTATCTGAATTGGAAGTCTAAGATCAAAGCAGAGATATACTATAAGTACTAGGAATATGCTGTAAAGTTGATACTAAGGTCTAGATGAACTTTGCAAGAGCATGTCCTGTTAATGTTCTATAATAAAAAGTAAGTAAATTAGTTAACAGAGAGGCACTCTGGATAGAGGCCTGCATTGGGTCCTACAGCCCAACCTGGCCCTGCCCAGCTTGCAAATTTTTGTAAGCTAGATTGGGCCTGAAGCAAAATTTTATAATTGCAGGCCAGACTGGGCTAAAAAATTTGCAAAACTTTATAATTGCAGGCCAGTGTGGGTCTAAAAATTTGTAAAATTATATAAAAAAATTTTGTGGGCTAGGCTGGGCTGGGACAGGCTGAATAAAAATTTAATATATACAGGCTAGGCTGGATCAACAAAAAAATAGTAATCCTAAATATGGTTTAAAAAAAATTTTAATCCTAACTGTGGGCCAGGCTAGGGCTCAAAAATAGGCAATTTGCAGGCCCTTAACTCTGGGTCTTACAGTTAGGTGACATGCTCTAAAATGTGTAACAGCCTGACAGACATATAACAAAAAAGATTACATGTCGAGTTAGATGGCACCAAGATGTACAGAAGCCTCAGAACTATTCGACTAGTGTAAGTATAAAAAATCAAAGTATTTAAATAGATAATCTTTTAGTAAATTATAGGTATAGCAACTAGTATAGAACTTTTGAGCAGACTACTTAAAATAGATAACCAAAAGTTGTATAAGTGACTAGTTGTACATTTATCTTGTACAAGTTATACAATTAATGTATAATTAAAATACACAATAAAGATAATAGCCACTAATAAACATCAGCCTTAGTGAAAGCAAAAAAATATATATATATATATCACTAACAAACTAAACTTGCTTTAAGAAAATTTTTTTTGGTTTAATATAAAACTTAAAAGTTTAGAAAATTATGATTGATTTTGAAAAACAGAAAGAAAACATGTAACTGACCAAACAACAACAAACAATAAACAACAAAGTTATATTCTCAATTAGAAAATAGATAGATAAATTAGTAATAAATAGTAACATAACACAAGATGTATATAAATAACTCAAAAAGAAAATATTGAGTATAGAAGTCTAATGAATAGATCAAATAGATCAGATTACTAATACAGACATTATGTACTATATTAAAAAAGCAGATAACAAAAATTAAAAGTATTTAAATTTTAAATTGTTAAATCAAATTCTAATAATGCCTGCAAAAGAACCAAGCAATGTAAAACATATAGCCAAGGACCTAGCAATAAACAACCTAAACCATATTACACTAAGTGATGTACTACTTTATAGACAAATCCTTAAGGTCTTGAGTTTAGCAGAAATAAGTTGGCTTGAAGAAGATATAATAGATGAATGAGTGCAAAAGCTTAAGCTGATAAATCAAAATCCAAAGTTAGCTGAATATATTACAAATATGAGTAAAGAAGAAATACTTTTTTTTTTTTTTTTGTATTATAAGTAGCAATCTTGCCTGTTTGTCTTTTATTGAGTAATATCTAGTTATTAATAAATACATAGTTTATCAATGAAGATATAACTAGTCACATATATAACTTTAGTCATTATCTAATTAGAGGTTTCAACTGAGGGTTACTCACTAGCTAGATCTGCCTATAAATCTTCTATTTAAACTTTCTGATTTTCAATTCTATGCATTACAACCTTTTATTACCGCATGGACATATTAGGTTAGGGCTATCTAATTACTATTTATATCAAGGTAGCACCTCATTGAATGTTACCGAGTATCTATAGTCCTTCGAATTTATTCTCAACACAAACTTACTAAGTATGATACCAAGATTACCCTCTTAGATTTTATCTGTGTTAGTATATTCTATATTCACTAAACCAGTTTTGGTGCCCAGAAGTGTTCGAGTTTCAGTAAGTTCATTCCTTTCCTATAGTTTTCTTTTTATATTTACTATATCACTTGCTAGTATGCCTTCTCTCTATTTCTGATATGTTCACCACTTCTTTCGTATTGAGCACCAACTCTCCATATCAAGAAACTTCTTTTCAGGAACTTCCTTATATATCAATCTTCTATTCACATAGACTTAAGCCACAGAGCTCATATACATTCATATGCTTTCATATATTACAGAGTTTTGCCTTTAGCTGGAATTGAACCATCGACCTTGTTTGTGGAGGGAGAGGTGCCTAGACCACTAGGCTACAGGACCCCATCCCTTTAAAGAAGAAATACTTAAAAAAGAAAGAAAAATGAAAGGAATAGAAAAGCTAAATAGCATGAAAAAAACGCAAACTTTAATAATAAAAAAAAGATATTAAAATGTAGCAAAAGAAAAAACACTTTAAGAAAAACCAATCCAAATGATAAATATAATTATTGAGCAAATAAAAGAGCTAAACATTAATGCATAACAAGATATATAACAAAAAAATTTTTTACCAAACTCAACTAAACATCTATAGACAAATCAAATAAAATAAAAGAAATAAGAGAAAAAAAGATAAAGAAGAACACAGAGACACCAAAAGATAACATTATCCAAAAGGTTAGAAAAAATATAGAAAACATTAACAAGAAAATAATAGAATTAAAAGTAGAAAACATAATTTATGAAGATCCAATTCTTATTGAGCACAGCTAATGGCTATTAGAAAATAGAGTATATAGCAAGAACAAGTCCTTCAAGGCAAATATGCCAGCATATATTATGTCAGAAGAATCAAGTGATGAAAGAATAAAATACATACAATGGATTTTGAATAAAAATAATCACATTAAAGCAAATAAAGAAGTTTTCAAGAATAAAAACAACTGAATAAAAGTAGAATTTGATTGCGAATATAGTTAAGATGCAGTAATGAATAGAATACAAAAAAAAAGATGAATGGCTCAAGCTTATTCCAAAAAAGGAGAAAAACAAAGAACCAAAACTCAAACAACAAGTCAAAAATAACAACAAAAAAGAGAAAAAAAGATACAAAAAAAAATCAACCTCAAAAAAAAAAATATAAAAAGAAAGAAGACTTGTTTATAACAAAAAATAAAACAAATTTAAATAACTATTTTACAATATAGAACTTACCTGTAAACATCAATACAGAAAAAATTAAGCATATGTGCAAAAGTTTCAAAAAGGCACAAATAATACACATTAAAAGATCTAAACACAAGGCATTAGTAGTAGTTCAAATAGACAAACTTACTAATGAGAGCATTTTATGAATTTTGTCAATCAATGTCTACAAGTTGGCAAGAGTAACTAAAGGTGATAAAGATTACACCCAATGTAATTTTTAAAACTTGTTTACTACAAGATTAACAGAGTTTCTAGACAATGCTTCAGAAGTTTTGTTACTATACTGTTTAAAAAACAAGAGTTAAAATCAGTTTACATACTACTTAACATAAATAAAAACCAAAGAAGAGCAGCAACAATCATCTTTGCATCAGAAAAAAAAATAGAAACAGCACAATCCAAACCAATAAAATTTAACAATTACCTTCTATATTGAAAAAACTTTCAGAAAAGTAGAATAAAAAGAAAGAAGATAGCAATAGTCAAAGACATTCAAATACAGAAGATACATATATTAATTTAAATAAAGAAAAGCAGAAGATTGACAAAAAAGAAATAATTAAAAGGGAAAACAATAAAAGCAAAAATGGCAGTTAAATAAAACAAACAAAAGAAGATGATTTTAAATTACAAATGCAAGTCTTGCTTCAAAAAATTTTAGAAAAACTAGACAGACTTGAAGTTTAACAAACAAATTAATAAGAAAAATGTAGCTGAAAACAGAAAAAGGTCCAGCTAATCACTTCTAAGAGCACCTCAGTTGAACTAATAAAAACAGTTAAGAAGCTTGAAAGTTTTTTACAAAGTGAAAGAAAAATATTCAAGAAAAACATAACAACTTTTTATTAAAAAAAAAAAAAGCTAAAAAAGAAAAAGAAAAAGCAAAAAACATAGAAGCAGAACAAACTAACTAAAAGAAAAATAGAAATAAGAGAAAAAAGAGATTAAAATAGCATATCATAATGTTAATGAATTAAAAACTAAAGGGTAGAAGCTTGAAAATTTGTTTAGCTAGGCAAAAGAAGAGGAAGTTGCAATATTAGAAGTCATAAAAACAAATATTACTAAAAGAGAAGGAAGGTTTCTAACATATATGACAAACAAAAACTATTGTAAGGACAGATTTAGATAGAATTTGTATAGAATTAATAAACGAATAGTAAAGTAACTACGATTGCAAAGCACAAACTACTTACCCGACCCTAAGAAAAGTGCAAGTATTGTCTTGTAAAACTCCAGTGACCGTCGCTAATAGAACCCGTCCTAAAAAGAAGCTGAGCCCGCCATTGATCGTTCGTCACAAGTCATGTGACTGTAAAGCCGTCGCCATAATAGGAGAGTTCTGACCCTGATTCGACGTAGCGAAATACCGGATGAGACAAGAAAAATAAGAAGAGAAAGAAATTAGTAAAAGAACATAGGTTGAAGGAACACTGAAAAGAAGAAGAAAATAGTACTTACCTATGGACGATAAAGCACTCATCTGATCATTACACAAAGCCGACCTTTGAATTAGCGCTAGACCCACTGATTTGGGAGCTCCTACGATATTCGTGGCTATTGTGATGCTGGGAATCATGATACCGAAGATCGTGACCAATCACGTGAAAAATGCATGAAATGCAATAAATGCAATAAGCGCAATAAAGGCAATAAGTGAGATAAATGCCAAAAATGCAATAAACGTAATAAGTTGCATTTAAGATAGGAAAAGGCATTTCGGATCCAAAGGAGTAGATAAGGAATAAAAGGAGGAAATAACAGATATTAAATAAATACGCTTAAATAATTTAATTAGTTAAATTAGTTTTAAGAGATAAGTCACATTTGTAAGTGACGAATTTTATATTATAAATAAAGGTTGAAATGGCCCTTGAAAGCAGTACGCTTGGTACGCTTCATTTGCTTTATTAAACAATAAATCTTAATACCCTACATGGTACTTAATAAACACTAACACTATTACCGTTACAAACCCTGTAAACTCCTGTAAACATCGCTGTTCAACCCTTAACCATGTGACTTACCCTATTTGCATTCGTTGACTCAAAGTAACCGAAAGCCTTTCTTGCCCACAAGCCAAATCTAACACCCTCTTTCGAAAAGGTTACTTGCCATATGTTACATGATGTTTAGAATTTTGGAGTGACAGAGTCGCAAACTTAAGAACCCAACACTATATAAGATACTAAACAAATATAACAGAATATAAAAAAAAAAGAATCAGGTAAGGAATTCTAATAGAAAAACAATAGGAAAAGCATATGGGTGCAGTCAAAAGAATAAGTGAATACATGATAGAGATCACACTATATTTCAAGCAATTAGAATTAGAGTAATAGAAGTTTATATGCTATTAAGTAACAAGATGATAGGAAAAAACATCTAACAAAAGATTGTAAAATAGTTACTAAACAGAAAGATAACACAAGTCATAATTATGGGTAACTTTAACCATACAGCAGACAAAATATTAGATAGACAATACTCACAATTAGCAAATTTTAAAAGATTACTAATTTTTAATTAGATATGAAAACAAGACTTCATAAATACATATAGAGATATGTGTTTAATAAGCCAAAATTACACATAGTCAAGCAAGGAAGCTGCAACAAAAATTGACTATATTTGGGTATCAGAAGAACTGGCCTTGGATTTGCAAAAGACAAACATTAAGAAAATAGAAGGAATTACAGAAAGTGATTATAAAATAATAACTGCAAAAATATGAATTAAACATATGATAAGAAAAAACAATAAAGCAAAAGTTAAAAGAAAAGAACAATCAAGAACATTATATTTATATGATTAGGCAAAACCAGAGAATTGGAAAAATTATGCACAAGTGATTAAAAGTAAAAGAAAGTCTAAAAAACATTCAAACAGAAGTGCAAGATATAAAGAAACATATAAACAAAATAAATAGTATATAGGATATAATAAAAGAGGCAATTATTACTGCAGCAAATAAGCACATACTCAAAAAAAGAATATACAACACAATAGTAAATAAAAGAACTAGTTAGAAAGCATAACAACAAGAAAAAGATATTATAAAGCTACAAAAATTAATTAAATACACAAAGACAAGAAAGGACCAAGAAGTAACAAAAGAAGAAAAAAGTAAGACAAATAAATAATTAAAAGCACTAGGCAACAAAATAGGTGCAAAACTGCCAAAATTACAAAGACATTGGTCACATGCCTAGTTAGAAGACATAAAAAAATAGAAAAAGCTCTTATAAAAAAGAAAAAAAAAAATGGAAACAAGCACAAAGAAGGCATATAGAAGAAAATATAGACAAAATATATGAAATGATTAAAACAGATACAGAAAAAATGCTTGCCAGTCTTCTAAACAAACCATATAAAAAGATAATACTTAATAGGCTTATTAAACAAAAGAAAGAGAAGACATATCTAATAACAAAGCCAGAAAAGGTTAAGACAAATGTAGCAAAACATTATAAAATACAGTTTAGAAAAAAAAACACCAAATTAGAAATAATAACAAAAAAGTAGAAAGAGATATACAAATCAAGAGAAGGCATTAGAACAGAATAGTATACAGAAGTTAAAAAAAAATTAAGAAAAAAGAATAGAAAGAGAAACTAAGAGAGTTAAAGACAGAAATAGCTTTAGATATCTTAGGTTTAAGCTATATACTGATCAAAAGAGCAAAAATGAAAACACAAGAAGTCTTCAGAAGCTTCACAGACTTATGCTTAGAAATAAAAAAAATTTTATTAAAGTAGAAAATAGCACAAGTTTACTTGATACTAAAAGATGTAGAATGAAGATATAGTTTAAACAATATCAGGCTAGTAGCACTAATTGAAATATTTAGAAAAGTTGTGACAAAGATAGTAACAAAAAGGCTTGCCAAAGTATTTATAAAAAGAGAAATACTTAAAGGACCAAACTTCATAGGCCTTTCAGAAAACTCAACAGAGCAACCAGTACAGATTTTAAATATGATAATAGAGTAAGCAAAAGAAAAAGATAAGAAAATATAAATATTGTTGCAAGATATAAAAAAGGCATTCAACTCAGTTCCTTTCAAAGATCTCAAACTAGTATTGCAAAAAGTCAAAATACTCAAGAGAATAATTAAATATATATTGAATCTTTTTTACAAGAGACAATTAAGAATAATTACAGTTTATGGCCTAATAGAAGAACTAACAGTAGGAGATAAAATAGAACAAGATAAAGTAATCTCACTATTAATATGATGTCTCTTCTATGATTTATTATTAGAGTGAATTTAAGAAGATGAAAGTTTAAGGTATACAGTTGAGCAATAGTTACAAAGAGATACACAATGCAACAATATTACAAGATATTATTAAGCAGCAATTGCATATGCAGATAATACAACATGGATTGCAAGCAGTAAAGAGCAATTGTTAGAGATCTTAAAAATAGCTAAAGAGTTCTTTAAAATGAATAATATAGAGATAAATAGATCAAAGTTGAAACTAATAATAATAAAACTAAAAGTTTGAAAAGAAGAAAGAGCAATAATATATAAGAAAACTAAGATAATAAAAGAACCAAGACTAAAATAGTTTATTTATTAGAAATATGATTAAACAACAGAATGCAAGAGTTACAAGTAAAGAAGAAGGCAAAAGAAATAGTAAGCCAAATGATAGGAGATCTAAAATATAAAAAAATGACAATAAGTTAGATTGTATATATAAACAATATAGTAATAATATCCAAACTAAGCTATATATTACAGCTAACAAAGATGTCAAACAGAAGCCTAAATAAAATATATTAACTAATAATAAGTTTAGCAAAACAAAAAAATAGCTTGCAATAAATAGTAAAAAACTGTATAATAGAATACAAAGATCTTGGCAGCTGTAGAACATTGCAACAAAAGTTAATTATGAAGCAAGTAAGTGGCCTCTTAGCAAAACTAAACAGACAAAACAGTCTCAAACAGCTAACAAGGCTAAGAATAATACAAGGCTGTCAAAGAGCAAGTTTAACAAAAAATATATGAAAGACAAAGAAGTGGCCAGAAATTAAAACATATTTGAAAAATAATTTAGTATATTTTACAATACTCAAAGCAAAAAAACTTAAAATAAATATTAGAATGAAAAATGAACTATAAATAATGTTTGGATATAGTACTAAAATACAAGAACTAATAAATGCACAATTGTAGAAAAAAAAAGCAATTAGAGTAAATAAAGCAGGTCTAATATATCTAAACCAACTACTTGACACAAGAAGAAAAAAGTTGATCATATGGCAGCAACTAAAAAACTATTAAGACCAATCAAGTAAAGCGAAAAAAGCAGAATAGTTCAAAGCAATTGAATCAAAAGTGCTCAGTAGTCCAGAAAATAGAATAGTACAAAGATATTTTAAAATAGGTAGACAGAATACTTAAACATTATAAGTCAAATAGGAATATATATCAGAAGATAGAAAAAGGAAAGAATAGATAGTATATGGCATATAAAATTATAGACAGCTTTAAAAAGACAGTTAAAAAGAAAAAGAAAAAAATATTAATTGAATACTGACAAATGAAATGCAAAGAGAATGAAGTAGCAACTGAGATTAACAAATATGAAAAACAGGAACAGTGTGCAGTACAGATTTTCTGCATCACATGATGTAGATCATTTTTATCATATAATTATTACCTGCAAATCTTGATTTGTCATACAAGCAAAAAAGAAATTTTTATATGTGAACAAACTTATATAATTTATAATGTCATTTTTTTTCTTAATTAATTCAATAATAACTAACTATTAATTATTCAATTCATTGATAAATAGCATTAATGAATAACAGAAGTTTAAAAATTTGGCTTGAATTTTGATTGATAAGTATTATTGTTTTAATCTCTATTATTATTTTACTCTCAAATTCTAACTTTTTTCTTTATTTTAATTTAGATTTTGAACTTTTTTCTTAAAGTTAAAACATGAATTATGTCAGGTTTCGATTTCTGGATCTTTGCATACAATGGTTAACTACAGATTATTAATAGTTGCTTTATCTAAAAAATTTTACTTTTTTTGAATTATTGCTATTATTGTATTAATAATAATTTGGTATAAAAGAAATTTATAACTAGAATTAAACACTATATTCTATTCTTTTAAGATATTATACTGTTATTTTATTAATCTAATTTTATGTATTAATACTTATATATAAATAAAATGAAAAATAGTAAAAATTCTAACTATTCTATATGCTATTATTTATAATTAAGCTATATTGACTTTGGGTAAAATATGAGAAACAGTATAATTTTTTTCTTATAATTAACATTTATTAGATGCAATAATTATTACAAAAATATAGTCTATGGCTTTGCACTTCAGGTGTTATCATATTTTAAATTAAGCTGTAATGACTTTATGTTATTTATTATCTCTTAGATTGTAGACCAACACAGGCAAATTTGTCTGCGTTTTTGCATTTTTTTTAGCTCTGATCTACTTTTTTAAATTATTAAAATATATAAATAAAATTTGGTATAATAATATTTGAAAATAA
>CAJVQA010004016.1:0-18307 GCA_910591915.1 Cetraspora pellucida | reverse complement strand
TTTTCTTTTTTTTTTTTTTTTTTTTTTTTTTTTTTATTTATATTATATTTTTATATAATTTATCTTCTTTATTATTTTTTTCTTTTTTTTTTTTTTTTTTTTTTTTTTTTTAACTAGTCTTTTAGAGACTAAGACTTTTTTATTCAGTATTATAGAACACAATAACTCATAGTCTGATTACCTCAGAGGAGTTACCTTATATTAGAGAATACATTTAGTCACACATACACTTTTGGTGTCTAATTTAAGTAGTCCATCTATATATAGGTTCTACACTAGCTGCCATATCTGTAACCCAACTACAGGTGTTGCCTATTTAAACCCTCTGTATTGCAATTCTTACTGTTATTACTAGAACATCTCTATTATATGATGTCAGTTAAGAAGTTCTAGATGCTTACCTAGAGGCCTGCAAATTGCCTATTTTTGAGGCCCGGCCCAGCCCGCAATTAGGATTAAAAATTTTTTTTAGGCCCAGTCCAGCCCACATTTAGGGTTATCATTTTTTTGTCAGCCCAGCCCAGCCTGCATATGTCAAATTTTTTCTTCAACCTGGCCTGGCCCGCAAAAATTTCTTATATAATTTTACAAATTTTTAGGCCCGCACTGGCCTACAATTATAAAATTTTGCAAATTTTTTGGCCCGGCCCGGCCAGCAATTATAAAATTTTGCTTCAGGCCCGGCCCAGCTTACAAAAATTTGCAGGCTGGGCCAGGCCGAGCTGGGCTGCGGGACCCAATGCAGGCCTCTACCTTCTGTATCCCAAATTACAGCTAAACCTAGTTTACAACTCTTGTAAAGTTTATACAATTCCAGTGCTCTCCTTTTACAACCTCACCATTACCTTGTCTACCCTTGCAAGTTCTTCTATACTACCAATTCAGTTAGCCCTGCATGATGCGACTTCATGCCTGAATTAACTGATGTTTAGGTTAGTATTATATTTTGCAAATATTTAAAAATATCTAAAATTATTAAAAACTAATTAAAGTTAAAACAAACTTTTAAATTTTATTATAACTATAATTTTTTAAATTAAATACTAACTACTAGTAAAATTCTAATTCTAAACTAATTGTGAACTAATTTTTTTAATAAGACCACATAGTTATAATTTGTCTTTATAATTTTAGTTAAAAATTGCAAAGTATTTAATTATATTTAAAGGATATCTAAAGCAGAGATACTCATATTTCTTAAAATATTTTTAGCATCTTAGTTGATTAATTAGAATAAATCAAAAAGCAAATTTTAATTAATAAAAAAATAGGATTTTGAATTAATTGTATTTAATATTTTAATAGATAATATAAAGTTGCAATAGTTTATAGTTGTTATTATTATTCTTAGAACTTTTTGTAAAAAATTAACTAAATAATTATTTTGCTAATTTGATAAGTTATTAATTTTGGCATAATCAATATACTATTATTATCTAGTATAGTATAATTTGCAGTAACAATCATTAATAATAATTAGATAACTAATATCAATATAACTTTAGTTAAGTATTAAATTCTTAAAGTATATTTAGTTAAAAAATTTATAAAAATTATAAATTAAACAACTGTTAACACTTAGAAATTAGTAGATTTTTAATTAATAAATAGTTTTTAAATAATTTTAATTATTAAAAAATTTATTTATTTTATTAAATAAAATTTTTATTTCATTTTCTGATTTTAATATTTATTAAACTCTTATTTAATTTCAAAATATATTACTTATTTGCTAACTTTAAAACCTACTATTTTTAAAAATATAGATGTATTGAACAACTTTTATTACTTTAAAGAATTATGTTTATTAAATCTAAATAATATAAAATATCTTAAAACTTTAATAAAAAAAAAGTTTAACTAATATTTGTATAAGCTATAATTAAAAATAGAATGCTTTATAGTTTTATATAAGTTTAATTTATAAATTAATTAGCATCTTTGTATTGTTAGAGAAGGATTGAATTTGTGAAATACAGAATCAAGAAAAATGTGATAAATTGTCACTTAAAATATCAAATATTATAAAACATTGCACTATAAAAGAGGCAGAATAATTTGGCAAGACTAAGACATAAGTGCAAGGTTCAATTTATCATTAAGACAGTTTTTATTACTATTACAAATATTACTAAGAATAACTTTTTACTTGTTTTCTCCTTTCTTTAACTCTTAAAAAAAAGATATACTATATACAAAAATGGCATTCTATAAAAAAGATAGCACAAGAACTTAAGATTAAACATTTTTTTACTGAACTTAACAGTTTCAGATTTATCATTACAATTAGAATCTTGAATAACTTTTTATAATACAAACAATTAGCCTAATCTGACAAATCTACCTTAACAAATGGCTATAGTTTCCAATTTTGCATTATTATAGCATTGTTTCAGTTGGATGTTTGGCTTTCAAGTTTTACAAAATACAATTGATGTACAATAGTTTGCTTGTTTCAAAAGCATTTTTGCTATAAGAGGGCATAGGTCAAGGCAGCACTAGGTTAAAGCAACTCTAAGATTTATTTTGCCTTTAATAGTATGTATCAGATTTTAGACTAAAAAGTTCTATTGGCAAAAATTTTAAACCTAAGTGCAGACTAAGCCAGATCACAAAAAATAAATAATTTGCAGACTTTTATTTTAGACTATTTTCAAAAATAATAAGCATTATATTAATAATAATAGTATTAAACATTATATAACAAATATATCAAATACTAAAAATTTATATAACTTAACAAAAAAAATACAAATAAAAAAATTTAGACTAACAAAGTAATAATAATAAGTAATAAATTAATTATTTTATTTATTTCAAATAGTTTAATAAATATAATATTTAAAACAATAATAATTCTAGTATAGCCCCCTCTTTTATATTATTACTTAAACTCAAATCTAGATGAGCCTTGGCCACTCTTGTAGGTTTAGGTCGCAGATTATATGTCTAAGTCTTTATTCTTCATATGTAATTTAAAAGCAAGCTTTTCTTTGTAAAAACTTCAATTGAATTTCAATAAAGTTAAAAACATGGCCTTAACATTAATATTTAAAAAAAAAAAAAATTCTAGTATAGTAGTTAGGTTGTTATCTTTCAAATAGCAGGTCTAAGGTTCAAATTTCACTTATGCTAAATTTTGAAATTAATCTGTATTACAGAAACTGTCTCTTGTTGATTAGTTGGTTTTATGTAACTATAATTTAGTATATCAAGTTAGGTTCTACCTGTTATTGGAAGCTCAAGGCATCTATATAAGATGTAATATTACATATATATAAAAGAATATTAATAACTAATGTTGCATAAGACTTCAGTGCAAACCTATAATAAAACTATTAGATGCAGAAGACTAAGAAACTTAGTATACAGAATTTCACTTGAAAATTCTTAAATAAAAAGATAATACAAACTTTTAATAGTGCTATCAGACCAATAAAAATCTATAAAACATCTTTATGAGAATAGGCAAATAAACCAGATGACAAAGATGTATAGAGGAGCATATGACCAACCAGATTACCAGAATTATCAAAAGAAAAAGATACTAAGATATATCATATTAGGTTATCTGAATTGGAAGTCTAAAAAGTCTGTTAGTTCTGAGTTGCAGTTAGTAAAAAATAATAGAAAAAATGTCAAAAAGATAGATACTGAGGTTTGTATAAACTTTACAAAAATAAAAATAATATAATGTAGCAGTTTAAGATTAACTCTAGCTGCAAGTATTAGATAACTATAGCATGTTATATAAAACTAAGTTAGCTGTTTTTGAAACATGAAAAGCTCTAGTAATGATGCTTCTAAGAATATATTGCATAAAATAAAGTATAGGTTCTAAGACTACAAATAAGTAACTAGACCTTTTTAACTGACATGTATATAAAGATAATTTAGTAACACAGTAAGAATTGCAATACAAAGAGTTTAAATAAGCAATGCTCTATGTTTAGGTCGCAAATTATATGTCTAAGTTTTTATTCTTCATATGTAATTTAAAAGCAAGCTTTTTTTTGTAAAAACTTTAATTAAATTTCAATAAAGTTAAAGGCATGGCTTACTATTAATATTTAAAAAAAAAAATAAGCAATGCTTCTAGTTAGATTGCAGATATAGCAGCTAGTATAAAACTATTAATAGACTATTTAAATTAAACACCAAAAGTGTATGTATAACTAATTGTATTTTCTAATATAAAGGTAACTACTTTGAAAACTTGGTTGTAAGTTCTTATATTCTAATTACTAAATAAAAAGCCTTAGCTCAAAAGAGACTAGTTTAATATAAAAAAATTAAATAAAAAAATATAATATTTATTATAGCCAAAAGTATTATTAAAATATTTTATTATATGAAAAACCAAGTTAATGATAGCCAGACTCAATATACAGAGCAAGCTATGGCATTTTTCGTAGCTATGAGAGCTAAATATATGGTAAGTAAATCTACAGAAGAATCTTCCACTTTCTTGAATCTTATTTCATCATCAAACATTATGAAAGCATCACAAGAACCAATTCACAAAACATTATATGATCCAGACTCATGCTATAACTAGTGGCTAGCATATCCAAATCTACTCTTACTTTTATATCTATAAATACTTAATTCATTTTTAAAACACATCTATTAATACAACTTTACACAATATAATAATTTCAACTATGTACTAAGATTAGCAATCAAACTTGACTATAGTGAATGCTATATACACCCACCATATATGTCTCAACTATTACTTGATTACTCTTCCCATATCTATCAAGTTATATCTACTATTTATCTATACCTATATTTTTCAAATTCTTTCCAATAAACAATAATACATTAGATACTAACTTAATCATAAAGAATAATAAATTAGATAACACTTATTCTCAATTATTAGGAACTATTTTAGATGGTTATAATGAAACTATTATAGCTAATTAATACTACAACAACATCCAATTTAATACCTGTTATACCAAATTTTTATTTTACAACCACATACCACTACTTCCTTATCCTCAAACTATTATTACCTTTTTACAACATATTCACAGCTTTGGCTACTCACCTAATAACTAATATGGCTACACATTAACTATCTCTATTAAAAATGATTATAGTGAAGCTCATGTCTATCTTCTATCTGAACCCAAACCCTTACCTAATTACTTCATCTTACTAGTTCAAGCCATTTGCATTATCCAAATATTCAACTAAAATCAAATACATTAATACTAGTCTTTTCTATATCAGCACTCTCAAACTACTAGTTCTTCTCTATCTTTCACTAATCTCAAAAACCAGAACCTCCAGAATATCACAGTTTATATTTATCTTCCTCTAATTATTCAATACAAACAAACTTCAAACTACTTGAACTATCAATTTGTATACATAATGTATAAGGCTATAATGAAGACCTAAAACAACAAATCTGAGAAGACTTCTGTTTTTTTAACAATCTCAAAATCATTAGTATTATAGAAACTAAAATTGCTACAAATAACCCCATAACCAAATTACAAAAATCTAACCATTTTACTTATCTCTGGTTTTGTACTGATAATCCAAAAGCTGGTACAGCTATTATAATTCATAAGTCTATTAAATGCCATATTCACAAAATCCTACTTTTTTCTAGATATGCCATCACAGTAGACCTTTTCTTCAAACATGACTTCAAATTTAGAATTATTTTAATTTATTTATTATATAATAACTCCCAACTTAGACTATTAGTACAGAATACTATTATTTAATAGATCTAACAAGCTATTACTCTAAACATACAACCTATTATCTTAGATGACTTTAATGCATCTGATTACCTTATCCAATTCTCTTCAATTAAATACAAACTACTCCACTTTCTTCAATATAATAATTTATATAACTTAGCTAGTCACACACAATCCTCTACACCAACTTGGCAAAGCAGCAGATATAGTAGTACCATTGACTATATCTGGGCTAACCAACCTCTTCTTCATTATCTTAACTCCTTTATTGTTTAAGATCCTAATACTAGTACTCAAAGTGACCACAAAATTCTTATTTTCAATTAGTCTTTTTTCTATGCATACATAGACAAATTCTGTTATTCAACAAAAACTTGATGAAAAACTTTCTTATACAAAAACATAAATAATAAACAATAGCAACTTTTTTCAGATCAAGTAATATTAAACTTAACTACTAACCTAACATTACTCAATATACAAACCTCAGAATCCTTAGAATTTACATAACACAAAATTCAAAACAGTATTATTACTGCAGCTTTTTAACACATTTCTAACAAAAAATTTACGGTTAGAAATTTCTAAGATATTTTCTCTACAAAAGCTTCAAAATTACACCATTATCTCAAAAAACTTGGCAATATCATTCGACAAACCAAATATGCACTTCAACACTTAACACCTATTCTATTTTATTGTAACTAACTCATTACCTATATTAATATATCTTGTAATATCAATATTTCATTACTATTAGCTAAATATAATCTATTAACAAACTGGTTAGGCTTAGCCAAAAATGAATAGAAAACATTATACCATATCTGTAACATAGAAAATATCAAAAAGATTAAACAACAAATTAATAACAATTTTACTAAAAGATGTAATAAATTACAAACAAATCCTATCTCAATGATCAATAGTATTTTTAACCAACACAAAGATCCTGTCAAATTTGACAATATCAGAACAGATAATGGTCTTATTACTGATGCACCTAATATTAAACTTCATATCTAACAACATTTTGATCAATAGACAACATATTGATATATTAACTAACAAATATATGAATATGACTGGCAAAATGAATATAACCCCAAATCAGACATAAACCTTGAATAATATAACAAACTCTTTTTGAATTTACTATTGATGAAGTCAATTCAACATTAGCTCAACTTCCAAACAATAAAGCTTGTAACCTTTCAGGCATTAGCTATGAAATGCTTAAACATGCAGGCTTACCATTTCTTCAAGCAATTACTGCTTTTTTTAATAGATGTATCTCTACAAACTATATACCAAAACAATGTGAAGAAGGTAGAATTTTTCCAATTTCCAAAAAACCAATCTTTGATAATATTTTTACCAACACAAGACCTATTAGTCTCCTTGAGCATACTAAAAAACTATACACCAAACTGCTTACAAATCATTTAAACAATACCTTTACAAAATTCAAAATACTTTCACTCTATAACTATATTGCTCTTCCAGGCAATAGTACTGCCATCTCTATTCATATACTTAACAATATCATCAAAGATGCATATTGCAATTCCAAAGAACTTTGGCTTATATCTTAGAATATAAGCAAAGCTTATAGTTTAGTTAATTTAAACCTATTTGAAAAAGCTTTTAACTGTATCAATATGGCATTCAAACTGATTAATATACTTATTAATCTACTTACAGACCACCAAAGCAGAGTAATTACAAACTTTGGTCTTACTAATTTTTATTCAGTTAAAAATGGAATAGACCAAGATGAAACTATTATTTCTCTCTTTTGGCAAATATATTATAACTCACTTATTCACAAAGTCATATCATAGCATAAAGGTTATACATTATCTACAACATGGCCAACTAGCCTTTTTCTACTTAAAACTCAAAGCCTCAATACATCTACTTCTGTTTTAGCCTATATGAATAATATACTTTGGATATCTCAATCTAAATTAGAACTCAAAAAAACACTTCAAACTGCAATATCCTTTTACCAAATGGCCAATATTCAAATCAACTTCTCCAAATTTATCTTTATATTAAATTAACCCCAAACTACTACTTAATTCTTTAATTTCATACTTATATCTATTTCAGCCAACCAACTTTTTAAATTTCTTGACTGCTAGTTTACATTTAACAACAAACAAACTGCACAAATTAAACTAATTCAAGAAGAATCATTCCAACTTATAAACATTGCTAGTACCAAAAAAATCACAGATAAACAAATAATTTATATTATCAATACAGTTATTATTTCTATACTAAAATACTGAATACATAATATAGTCCTTTCTCATTTTGTATGCAACAAAATTCTAGTAAAATATTTAACTGTAGCCAAACATAAATCTTATCTAGCTCATTCTATTCCAAACAGCACTATATTTAACCCATTCTTATATAATATACACAATATCTGGAACATTCAGCTTTAACATCATATATCTAACTTTATGTTATGAACTAACAATCCTAATTTACTAAGAACTTCTACATACATTCAACTACAACAATTACAAAATAATCTCTGGTTAACTACAAATATATTACAACATTTTCAATCTAATATTGATGAACCTAACAGATATGCTTTAAACTTTAAAATTATCCAACTTTTATATATATTAACATGTCTATAATAGCTAATAATAGTGTATCTTGACCCAATACTATATAATACAATTTTCAATTACTTGAACCAATCATGTCCTCCTATTTCCAATATACTACTTTCAAAAAACAACTTAGAAAACTTAATATCTTGTATCTTGAACAACTCTGCACTGCAGACAATACTACTCTACTCCAATAGAATCATCTTTCACCTTACTTAGTACAGCTACTCAAAGGATGTAAGCCATTTTGGTTTAAATGTTTAGAAAATACTGTAACAATTAACAACAGCTTTAGAACACTACTTTTACAATATCAACAAACCAGACATAACCCTTTCACTTACAACTCTTAACACATCTCTAAAAAACTTAAACTCTGGTTACTAATATACAATAATAATGATATTATTATTGGCAAAATTGCAGATATTTTAAAATGACAACCAAATCTCTATCACACACTGGAGAACAAATATTAATACAAAACTCTCTACTACTATCCTTTTCTATTAATTTAATACTTAGCTTGTACAGGTTGTTATCTCAACTCTTATAAAGTTGCTAATTGCTGTACAATTAATGTATTATCAATAATTTCTACCCAATTTCTTAGAAGAGTTTCTTCTAATACTCTTAACTTTAATGCAAACTATATTAATCTGATTTATTCAACTGCAATTAAACATTCATTATCCCTACCTTTTGTTCCTACTATTTATATCTTTAACTCTCCTACATTAGAAATTTTTGAGCAAGGAAAAGCCACACATATACTTGAACAATATTCCCTTACCAATACAATACAAAATACATTTAACTTCTATACTAATGGTTCTGTAATTGACATTGGTACAGACCAATATACAATGGATATTGGATAGATATAAGTTAATGATTCTAATCAAATAATTCACAAATTCTCAGCTAAAATCTATTACTGGCCATCTTTCTACAAAGCTGAACTAATGTCAATTCCTTTAGCTGTTTCAATCACCCCTCACAACTTAATAATCAATATCTTTACTAATTCTTAGTCTATAATTACTAAATATTCAAAAATATATACTACTCTTTCAAACCTTAACAAGCTTTTCAAATTCAGCTCATGGCCTATATGGCACACTCTGCTTAATATTATCAAATCTTATAATCATCAGATTAACTTTCACAAAGTACAAGCCCACTCTGATAACATTCTTAATAATTTAGCTAATTTACTAGCAAAACAACATAATTCATTACTTATATTATACTTTAACTACACAAGCATCTATAATCCATATCATATAATTTTTTAAGATCAACATTTTATCAAACATTCAACTAGAAGCTTCACTAAAAATATTTGCAGAGCCTATATTCTAGCAATATGGTCTTTTCAAAAACATAACATAAAATAGGAAGCCTTGGTCTCTCAAATTGATTAAAAATCAACTTGGTTATTTTTTAATCATAACCAAAAACCAACTCATAATGTCACTAACTTTAAACTCAACCACCTTAAACCTTTTAAAATTAAAATCTTATTAAATTAACTCTCTACCTACTATTAATAAAAAAAACTCTCTTCTGTAGATCGCAAAATACTAAGTAAACAAATAATCAGAAAAACATATACATAGAAATTTATAAAGTAATTAAATCTTTAGTGACTAACAGCTGCCTTTGACCTTGGGCTTACAGTCAACAAACAAGATAAGCTAGAAAACTTAAACAAGATTAAAAGAAAACAAAGCAAAACTGACAACACTTCAACAGAAAAAGAAAGTCAACACAGGCCTATTAGCCTCTCATTTATATTCTTCTTTGAGACTATACTAAAATTACAGATAGGAAAACAAACTACAAGTTCACACAACAACAGCTTCTCGAAAGGCAAAACTGGTACAAAAAAAGACTCTACCTATTCAGATGCACTAGTAAAGAAATAATGTACTCTTCTTTCAAGACTCCAAAGCAATGCAAAAAGTGGGCAATCCAGCTTACCTCCATCAAATTCAGCTATGTCATTATCACAAACAAACAACAACAACAACAAATCTGTACAAATCAGTTTTGGTAACACACATATAGAATTAACCAATCTTACATTCCTACTAAAACCTATTTTAGAAAGTCCCAACACTAACAATAGTCTAGAACAGACAGACAACCAACAAATATCTTAGACAACAAAGAACACACAAAACAGATAATAACCATATAGACACAGAATCGGTTGCAACTATAGACAGCAATTCAGAAGAACACAAGCTACTTACTTATAGTCAAATAACTAAAAAAAATATTTTCACATCTAACAAAACGCAAACTAAGATGGAAATAGACTACACTCAAGAATAGATAGATAGTATATGTGACAGACTACAAAATAGAATTACCCAACTCTTCGACAAAGATGTTTGGGGATATGATGAAATTATTACTGCACTTAAAACAAAAAAAGGAATCTTTAACTTTACAGTGCACAAGTTGCAAACCAAACCAACCAACTTCTCTCTCTATCCTGCAATTGAGGCAAAATTTAAACATCAGAACCATGCCTTCTTTCTTACATTTACTAGAGATAAGTAATCTACACTACTTCATCAAACCATATATGAAGACCTATTTAGAGAAGCAATCGATAATTACAAAACACAACATGAAATCACAATTACAACAAAAGCAATTAGAGATACTATACATACTAAGCTTAGATAAAAAATTATGATTGATTACTTTACTAATACAAACTTCATAACAAATACAGCCAAGACTATATGTTACTTAATTAAATATTACAAAGGCTTTACTAAGAATGAAACTTCAATCAAATTTAAAGAAATACAAGAAGCAGTACAGAATGCCTTCTTCTCACAACTAGCTTCTCTCCTAGCAGACCCAAGTGAAATACCATAAGAAAACTTACAAATACTTTCATTTAAGCTCCCTATAAAACAAAAATTACAAACAAAAGCTATTGTAGCAGGACTCATAAAATTTATAACTTTGACCAATTGCCAGAAAAATATTTTGAGACCTTAGACCCAATTCCAAAAAGCATACATGAACTACATCCTGAAATTAAAGATCTCTTCTCTATTACAGAATGTAGCCAATTAAATAACTTGGCAAGAAACTACAAGACTACTATATATGTGATAGTATATCTTCCAGTTTTTTCAACTTATCAACACCAAAAAAATCACTACTATTGGCATACCAGGACCTAAGCAGCAAATATAGACTTTACTTTCCAATTGATCTACAAGATTCAGATACCAATCTTATACAAATTATAGAACAACTTAAAGAAGAATTCTTCTTTAGAAGCCTTTCAAATAACTACTTCAAAGTCAAACCATCATTACCTAAAGATCTTAAGAAAATCAAAACACCTAACACCTTTACTTATTTTATTACAGATAACCAGATAACAAAATGCTTTATTGACCAAATTACATCTATTTACAAATTTTCACTTCCACTGCCACCTGACATAATAACAGCAAATCCTACTGACAAGCCAGATTTACCAAAAAAACTCAGAACTTATTAAAGACTTTAGCATTGTAATACCAATAACTTCAACTAGAATACTAGTAGATTTAGCTCAACAACTTAGACAAAAATATTACTTCTATTGCATTCCAGATTCTTGAATTGAAATACCTACAAATATCAAGGATGATAATATGCATAACACAAGTCCAGACAAAGCCAAGCCTCTGTCTAAACTAGTGATTTCAAACTCACCAACTGAAATTAAAGAATACCTAAATACAAAAAATATCAATATTACAACAACACCTATTCCTATCACATAACAGACCAAAGCCAAAGACACACTTGACCTGCTATGTCAACATTTTACAATCAACAACATTCCTGATGACATTTTAGTACTGCCACCTCTTTCAGAACTATGCTGGAAGATATTTTCATCTAAATGCCAACAATGATAACACCACCCAATAATCCAGATATAATAACTATCAATGACAACAACATAACAATTAACTTACAACCAACTAAAGAAGAATTAATCTTATCTGAACTTAATATAAACAAAAAAATCAACATAGCTATTTATAATATTAGAGGTGCTAATGATATTTTAAAAATGCAAACATGGATTGAATACTGTACAACATCAAACTTGCATATAGTTTCCCTTACAGAAACCAAATTAAAAGAATCAACACCAAAATCACTAACCAATTCACTATACAAGATATTTACTTCAAATTTTATAACTTACAAATCAAATCAATGTGAAACCAGCCTAGGAACAGCCTTAATAATTTGTAACCAACTACAACTATACATTCACAATATCAATACCATACTAGGCACTGCAATTTGCATAGACTTTTTCTTCTCTAATAACAACAAATCCTGCATTATCTTAGCTTACCTTTTCTCAAACCATGCTTCTCTCTCAAAGCATACTCAATCTTAACTGCTCATCTGGACTACAGAAGCTAAACTAGAAACTGGCAATTAATTATACTAGGAGACTTCAATGCTAACTAACATAGAGACAAACACCTCTTACTATTTACTAAACTAAATGCTGCTAACTTAACTAGTCTTCTAACCTTTCATAATATTCAAACACCTACCTGGCAAGGCTCTAACAATGCTAGCCAAATTGATGACTTCTGAATTTCATCAGATATACTACTAGCATTCAAACCTCTACTACTAGTGAATGCCTCATACATCTCCAACAGTGATCACTGTATTTTGCATACAACTTGGTACACTAACTTTACATCACAAAAAAATCCCAGAAATAAAAAGAAAAAAAAAAATTTACTTGTTTAACAAAATGATACTAGAAGACTAAAGCAATTTCAAAAATGTAATGAATAACATCTTCAATATACAAGCTACTCCTGTACCTAACACAGACAAAGATGAGATAAATAAGACCTGGACTTTTGGTTAGCAAAAACCAAAGAAACAATGAACAAATATATCTCATATACATTTACAACACCAAAGCCTTTTTTTACACTTTTACTAAAAGCTACCAAATTGCATTCAGCTTTAAAACATGTTAATAAATGTTTACAATATCTTGGCAATAACCTATCAAACAACCTAACAGAAATTAACCATCATCTGTCAAAAGCAGCTAAATTAGCAGAAATCAATATTCTTTTTATAATGCAAACACAACTAAACTCCTCATCTTCTAAGTTGATAGCACAAATTAAACACTATAAATATACAATCTGACAAGCATGCAATTTCGAAAAAAGACAAGAGCAAAGTGAACAAATTAAATTCTATACAAACCATAGATACTCAGATTTTAAGGATAACACTAGTTACATGTTAGATAGCATACTAAAAAGAAGAGCAAAACCAATCAGTTTTGAAAAAATTATTCTATCAGATGAAATAATTACAGAAAGAAATAAAATTAAAAAAGCAATATGATAACATTTCAAAGAATGAACCAGAAATAACCCCCCTAATGAAAACAATTAGAAGGAATAAGAAGCAACCTACCTTCCACTTAACAATATCCAAAATGATATATACAACAACCTCCTATCTTTTATTACAATAACAGAACTAGAGCAAATGATAAAAGCAGCATCCAAAAAGAAAGCAACTGGACCTTCAGGAATTGCAAATAAAGTTCTCCAACATCTACTCTTATCAGCACTCTCTTTTCTTTTAAATATATTCAACAGTTGTATAATGCAAAAAATTATTCCTGATTAGTGACTACAAGCCAACATTTGGCCAATTCCAAAAAAACAATACTACAACTATGAACTTAATTCTACTCATCCTATTATACTAATTAATCATACTAGAAAAATCTTCACAAAAATTATAACAAACTGACTTACAAATATTCTAACCTGTAACCAAGTGTTATTAGCTTACAATTTTGCAACTTTTTTATATTAATCAACATTACAACCAATCTCACAACTTACTCAAATTCTCGAAGATGCTACTACAAATAATAAAAAAATCCGAATCCTCTTTCAAGACATGTCAAAAGCTTTTGATTTAATTCATATACCTACTTTATCCAAGGCTTTCAAAAGAATCCACATTCTAGACAAAGCTATAAATCTGCTATTATATCTGCTTTCATATTGAACCAACAGAATAATTACTACTTTAGGCTTAACTGCACTATATTCAGTAGAAGATGAGGTGGACCAAGAAGAGACAATTTCTCCCCTCCTATAAAAAATATATTACAACCTATTGATATCATGAATACATAAAGAACACTAGGGATTTACTAGTAGAATTTCTCCTCTAAGCATGAAAAAAATACATATCTCTGTAATGGCATACATAAATGACTTACTATAAATCATACTAAACAAAATATCTCTTACAAACATTCTGCATACTGTCTCCTCTTTTTACAAATTTGCTAACATAAAAGTCAATCTATTTAAATCTACTTTAGTTACAAATTCTTCAAATCTGGATAACTCTATAACTTTTGATGATGAACAATTGATTGCAATAAAACATAAAACACCTTTTAAATACTTGGAAGCATGGTTCTTAACCAACAAAAAGCCAATACTGATACAAAAAGAAATAATAGCAGAAGTGAAAATCAATCTAAAAAAAACTGCAATTTGCCAATATAACAGAAAAACAAGCAATATATATTATAAATAGTATCATTACTCCACATTTTACCTATCAGCTATACTCCTTATTTCTTTTTCTTTCACAAATAAATTCTCTTAACAAAGCATGCATTCAACTGATAAAACATAAGGCAAAATTAGCATGAGGAGTTCCAAACTCATTTTTATTTAATTTAGATATTTATACATTGACAGACTTAGCTTAAGCACAAACTTCAGCACTAGTTTTAACACTACAAAAAAACCTAAACTACTTTAACTTTGATTCCTTATTTTTGAAACTATGATTACAGCAACTACAAGATGCAGCACTTACAAACATTTCAATCTTGACACAACTTCCAGTATTTCTATTAACACAAATAAATACACAAACATGTCAGATGATAATAGCTTTATATGCATTAGAGATGCAAACCTCATGAGATGCTAATAACTGGTCACATCCAAAGAAATTTTTAGGTATGCTTATAAACCAAATTCTCTTAAACCATCCTAGAGCTTCATATCTTAAAGAAAAATTAAACAACCACAATATTACGAGCATAAAACAATTCTTAAATATAACCAATACAGAACTTTTAACATGAAATAATTTTTATCACAATATCAAAAAAATACCTTAAGGCCAATGCCCTTGCTGGTTTCACCTAATACAAGATCTAATAATTACATCTACAAATTTATCATTAACATTTTCACAATCAAATTCTTATACTCTAAGCAACTGGACACCTAAAAAAAAAGGCTAGATAATCACAAAAGATATAACTTTTAGAAAAATATACAACCCTTTTAACAAAACTCTAAAAGTTCGATACTACATTCTGCATTCTAATAACATGCTGATAGCATGTCAAGGATGTAAACTTAAAGACAGAACTTACTTATCTAAATATTGTTACTTTAAAGCAACAAAAACAATCTACAACCTTCAAGTAAATTGCAAAAAGAAAATCTATATCAATTTAAATGATTTCAAAAAGGTATTAACCTTAATGCCAGTGGCAACATATTAGCTTTTTAACCAAAAAATACACTCAACCTTAGCTAGACCCCTCTGCTCCTTTGCCAATCCTCTAATACCACTTTGAAACACTTTAATAAAGACCAACTTTAACAAAAAAAATATAACATTATACATAACTAGTGGCCAACAAAATATAGAGAATAACTCCCATATAGTAGCAAAGTGTTAACTCCAACATTTTTATACCAATTTTGGTTGCTTTACAAACCTTTGGCTCTTTTATTTAAACACTTTATTAACCTTGCTAACATTTGCATTAACCTCAATGAATTCTTACACTAACATAAAAATATATACCAACAATTCTTCACTAGTTAATTTAATTAACTTTGTACAATCTATTCAATCACACAACTACCTTGCACTTGACAAGCAACAATACACCTACCTTATTCTAGTATTAAAAGCAATAACATGCAACCATACAATCTTGGCAACCTTGAACAAAACACTCTAGATTCAAGAAACTAAAAATATCTTTCAACTAGACTCTATATTACAAAAGTTTTTATATAATCAATTTGTTCCAAAACTTCTTAGCAACCTTTGCATATATCTACTAAAAACTACAACAAAGCAAATATACCAAATTACAAATAGACTAGCCTGGTTTTATCAACAGTGTATCTCATATTGGCATACTCTGCAAAATAATATCAACTGGTTATTATCTCTACAATATATTTCATATGGAGAAAAACCCTTGGCTCTAACAACAAATCTTTTCTCTTCAGTACTAAAAAACTTTAAAATTAAACTATTATCAGAAAAACTACCTACACATTTCTTGCTTCACTGAAGGAATGCTACTAAACATCCAAACTATCTCTGTTCAAGATACTATAGTGCTCCAGAAACTATTGTACATCTTTAGATTGCATTGAAAACCATTTATATTTTACAATATTAATAACACAGACAGTATATAAAGCAGCAAACAATTTAGAAATACCTTGTTATGAGATAAATAATTTTATTCGAGCTTTTATTTCAAACTATGTTGACAAACAAATATCATTAAGTTTAATAGCTGGCAACACCTTGGCATTATTTGAAAATAACAAATACAAATATGCTTCTCTTATATATTACAATATTATCTTTGCAATATACAAAGAATTTTGGCTGTCCTCTCGAATGATACAACATGACTCTTTGAGACCAACTCTATCATCTCTACAAACTTCAATACTAGCTAAAACTAAACCAATCTTATTCTCTATATTAAATAAAAAAATTTATCATTATATTACTTGTAGACAATCTTCTTTTAGCCATCTTATCATAGACTAGAGGTCTATTGACCATTTTAGCAAAAAATAGGTCAAGAGTAAAGTAGCTCTTACCCCCATCTTCCCTAGCTTAGTTTCTTTTGCATGTATCTTATATATGTAAATTAACTAATTAATAAAAAGATATAGAATAAACCTCTCTTTTAAAAACTAAAAAAAAAAAAAAAACTCTCTACTTACTTTTACTTTCACAAAACTTACCTATATACATTTTACAATACTAACTATTTTAACTACAATCTTGCTGATTTTTCAACCCATTGGTGTACATGCTCAAACTTATCACTTATTTCTAATATTATCCAAACTAGCATATTTAAATACATTAATCATACAGACCTTAATTTATCTATAAATCAATAAGAAAAACTTATTCATAAAATTAGTAACCACTATGTCTTTTATCCTATAGCTCTTCAAACCAATCAATACTATCTTGATGTCACATTCAAAGGACTTATTCCTAAATCTCTAATTGAAATTGTATAAAACTTTAATATTTTATACAAACTAGTCTCACAAACAATTATTGCTATTCTGCTTAAAGTTAATGAACTTCTTACAAACAAATCTGGAAACCATATTGTATAAACTTTGCTAACTAGAAACAACAACAAGGACTTAAACCACCTTATACCAGATTCTTATTTCAATCAAATCAAAATAACAAAAAAAACTCTAATTACAAAAATTTTACTTATTCTTGTCTATATAGGCTATTTGACCAACTATATTTCAACTCTAATACCTGTTTACCTATTGGTTATGCTATCTGTAAAATCAACATTTGGACTATTCTTTGGATCAAATATAATATTTCTTATAACTATATTCTAAATTTACAAATCTAGATGGGTTTTGACCACTCTAGTAGGTTTAGGTTACAGATAAATATATCTAAGCTTTTATTTTTGAATGTAGTTTTTTTTTATTTGTACTGTTATCTTATATCTACTTCTTTTAAGATAGTAGGTAACTAGAATGACCT
>CAJVQA010004015.1:0-18307 GCA_910591915.1 Cetraspora pellucida | reverse complement strand
GTAGCTATATAGTTAGCAGTTTAATGGTTAGCCCTAACTGCAAGTGTTGGCCTCGGTCATAGCATATATACATGTAATTATTTTAAATTATTAATAAAGATATAAGCAAGGCCTCACCTTAATACCAAAAAAAAAAAAAAAAAATTAATGACTGAACCTCTACTCTCGATTGGTAGGTTTGGCTTTCAAAAATTGGCCTTATGGTAATGTTTTGTATAAATTTATATGAATATACGGATAAAATGTTTATCATGAAATCTTTACGGATCCGGAAGATTATGTTACACGAAATCTTTTCATGGAAATTCCGACCAATTACAGCTCGACGAACCTAAATGAACGTTCAAAATAACAATGAAAGTTAGAGTTTAACAGAATTCTAACATTTCTTGTCCTCTACGTGTAAAAGTCTAACTCAACACAATCCTTCGACGAACGGATTTCATATCTGTTTTCTTTCACATACCATAAAAACCTATGACTATGTTATGAAAACGCGTGTTTTCATAATGCAGTCTAAAATGTCGCGTCAACATACAAAACCTTCTATATGTTTTTGCACAAAGTACACTATTGAAACTATGAGATCATTTGGACAAGAACCTACACTAACTGAATTAACTCAAGCCATTATGAATGAAGCAAAATATAGTGGAGATTGGTCTGCAGCTACTACTTTATTTCAAGATTTTGATAAATTGGTCTGGAAGAGATTGGCACGTTTAGGTAACGATATCATGAATTTGGAAAATATGGAGAAGACGCGGGATGAAACAAATAATAAGTTAACGCTTACGCAACTTTGGCTTGAGACACCTGTCGCCTTACGTCCATTAAGTAAAACTGAAATAAAATATGTCCGACAAGCTTACCAAATAATGGTACGGTACTCACCAACCATCAAAGATGCAACTAAATATTATTTACACTTACTCACAAATCACTTGGACACACCAATTTTTGATGATGAGTGCGTTAGTCATTGTTTGATTTCCCTCATCTTTTTGATTTCTAAGAGTAACGATATTGGCTTCATGGAAAAAGGACTAGAACTAGTGCAGATTGCCTTAAACCGAAACTTACATGATAAGCAATTGGAAGTGTTGGCTGATGTATCAAAAGAAATTTTTGCGCACTACGGGTTGCAGCTTAATAAAATTCATAGTTCATTAGAGAAAAGTGTCTCTTGTAATCAAATAACTGCTTATGATGTTAGCAGCTTGATAGGTTGTAAAAAGGGTAAAAAAAATAGAAAACATGATAATCGTTCTCTTAGAATTCCAGAACTAATATCAGCCGATCTTATGGAATAATGGCTGTAGAAAACAAAGTCATGACTATGCACATATAACACATGTTGATTTTACGAATTTGTTTCGTTAATCTAGAATTTGCGCACATATAGCAAAAAATGTCTTGCTATGAATGCTACATTAGCTTATGAAAATATTTTTATGATAGCCAATTAGAAGGCATAGAATAATTTTTGTTTTTCTCTTTCTTCAGCACTGTGTTTTGGTCAATGTTATAAATTCAATTCAAATTGTAAATTATAATTTAAATAAAGCTTTTTTTTTTTTTGAAATATACAACGCTATGAATAAAATAAAATATTCTACCATTTTGTATCCGATAAATTTAAAACTTTTTTACATAAATAAATTTTATTTTTTTTATTTATTACAACACTTATAGTGTTTTTTTTATCTCTTATATATAATTTTTGGCTCCGATTGTTTCGCGTTAAGGCTAGTATTTAAGGTTATATCTAAAGTTTAGAAGGGATTTTCGGTTTTAAGATTTAGAACATCACACGATTAATTAACCAGTTTTTAAGATAATATATACACCACTAGTAAGTTTTTTTTTCTTTTTTCATAAATACTTTTCAACAAAAAGGAAAAAAAAAATCAATATTTTTAATATAACTCATTATTAACAACTGCTATTCAGTCGTTTCTTCTCGATCAATATTGTCCGTATCTCTTGCTTGATTAATGTTTATGTTTTGATCAATATTATCATTAATATCATTATTTATCACCTCTATAGATATTGGTTCATTATTGATCAGTCTTTGTTGTATTGATTCTGAAATGGGAGATTCGCTTAAACTTTCGCTTTCTTCCCTAGAATGTACGTTGTATGTGCTTGTTGAGCTATTTGATTCTCTGAATTGAACCATACGTATCCTTTCCTCGCTATTTACAACTCGTGTTGTTAAATCGGCAGATGCTCTCACGTCCGGTAAACTCATTCGACGTAGTGGACTAGTTTCGATTCTAGCCGATTGTCCCAATGGACCGGGATTAGTTTTACGGCGTCGTAAAGGTGGCGCCATGATTCTTCCTGCGCCTTCTTCTTGCGAAAATGCATAACCACGCATAGGCTTTGTTAAGCCTGTTTGCATAAATGTCATGCTGGCCGGAGTCTCTGGTACTTCAATACCACTTCCTTGCTCTACTTGGGTAATTATCTGTAATCCTGAAGTAGTGCTTGAAGAACGTTCAGTCGCAAAACTAGGTCGAGGAGTATGAGTAAGTATACCATCCGTATAGATAGGCACAGCTGATTCTTGACCGGAAAGAGCTGTTTCACGTGTTAAACTTCTGTAAATTCCTAAAGTTGGATTGAAATGAATATTTCGAATAAAACTAAATTGGGGATCTTTCTTGCACACTTCTTCCACAATATCAGCATCTGTAGGTAAATAATTTCTTTGCCAGTATTTCCATAGAAAACGTGGTAATATAGAAACTATAATAGATAATATAATACAAAACCAAAATACGGCAGAATGATATACAATATTATTAAAGCCATAAATTCCTGAATCTTGCATATCTGGCACTAAACTATATATTGCGATGTAAATATATATTAACCCGATGGATCCAAATACGGAAATAAAATGAAACACTGTCCAACATTGAAAATTAAACCCATTAAACAAATTGGCCACTGTAATACAAGCTGCTGCCATCTCTGTGCCAAGTTCAAGATAATCGGGTTGACGACCACTTGTGTTTACGCTTCCTAAACCATAAGCAAAATATGGAACAAAAAAGCATACCAAGGACTGGTATATTCCTTCAAGCATATATACAAAAAAAATGGGCATCGTATATCCTTTCTTTTTCATTCCCCATTGATATAATTCTGGTACTTCTATTGCCACTCTATCAGGTACGTCACGGTCAAAAACACCAATGGCCAACACAGCACAACAAGTGAAGAATAAATTCCAAAACAATGTATATGTATACTCAAAAACGACTGTCGTGGAATATCCATCGAATAATTGGAACCAAAACAGAACACCAACACCAATCATATTCTTATAAAAGAAGTTTAGAATCAGGGAAGAATTGCGAATGTAGGCGTAATGCCCATGAACTAATAGGAGACGAGTAAGAAAGCGAAATTGTGCAATGGCATAGTCAGATGCCATAACAGCTTGTAGTCCTTCTTCCCCTGCTACACCAATGCCAATGTGCGCAGCCTGAATCATGCTGACATCATTGGCACCATCTCCTATCGCACAAGTTACAGCCTGCTTCCCTTCCTTAACCAACTCTACAACTTTAGCTTTTTGCAGAGGAGAAACACGACAACAAATAACTCCCTTACATCGACAAGCCAAATCTAAAAGTAAGCTTCGACTAAAGGGTTCATCTAGAGCATGTTTGAGGGCAGAACCATCGATTATCAGAGCATATCCACCAGGACGATGTATATTTGACAAGTTTTCGGAAAAAAGAGAAATACCACCAAAACTCATTTCGCGTGTGTGTGTCATTGATGGTCGAGGACCATTACCCTTTGGTTCAACAGGAGGTGCTTTCGCAGACTCGAGAATATCAAGGTCACTTGGAAAGAACTTTTCTACCGCATTACGCATTTGTTCATAAGCACTACCAGGTTCACCATAAGCACCACCCCTAACGATAATAAGATTCATCTCCCTACTTAGTAAACAAGTAGAGAAACCAATACTGATTGCCGTCTCCATTTTATCGCCTGTCAACACCCAGATTTTTATGCCGGCGCGTTTTAAAGTAGCAATACACTCTGGCACACCATCTTGTAAACGATCTTCTATCGCAGTAGCTCCAAGCAAAATCAATTCTCTTTCGATCTTGTTAGAAACATCAGCGACCCTCTTATCTCGATCATTAAGTGCAGTTGAGGCCTCACGGTATTCATTATTCCACTTGATATATTCTTCTTGGCTAATTTCAGCATAACCTAGACAAAGTGTTCTAAGACCTGAATTTGCATTTTTTTTTTTTTAGTCAAACTACATAGTATATTATGTTGTATTCAAGCTATAAAATATTTACAATTATTTACCTTCTCTCGCGAACTCTTCCAGATGCTCACCAGTGACATTAACGATATAATCTTGTCCAATTTTTAGCCGGTCAAAAATAACGTTATCCGCTCCTTTGCAAAACAAAATAATACGACGAGTTACAGGGTTCCGCACAATAATGCTCATCCTTTTTCGTGAGCTTGTAAATTCGAGTATATTCAATAATTCATAGCGAATTTTTTCGCCCTCAGGCGTAGTGATAAATATACTGTCTGGTTCACGTGAATGAAAAGTATATCCAACATCCTTAGCAGCTTGCACAAGTGCGGCTTCATCGGGAGATTGTGCTTTGTATTGTTGTTCACCATCGGCATTTGTACTAACCAGGACTGTATGACATATCGCAAGGAGAGTGAAAAAATCTTTAATGGTTGCTGATTTGGCTTGATCCTTTATATCAAGCGAAAGCTCTTTATCGGTAAATGGTTTCTTTGATATTTTATTATCAGAATCAGATGTGTCTGAAGGTATAGGAATGTATGATTGCAGGTTTTTAACATTAATATTAGACAATTCCATTCACCATCTTATAAAAATTGTATTTTATATATATTTATATCACCTTCGCTTCGATATTCTCCGTAAGTCTTACCACCGATAGAACATTTACGAAATTCCATCACGTTACGCGTTAGCGTACCAGTTTTATCAGAAAACATATATTCAATCTGACCTATTAACATGAAATAAAATAAATTTAGTAATAGTACATAACAAAAGTTTTTTTTTTTTTAGAATTATTAAACGCCTACCTAAATCATCCGATAAATTCCAGTTCTTCGGAATACATGGTGTATCGGTTACATCATAATGCAATTCTTTATCCATAAAAATAAAGAACGCCTGTAATAATAAACTATATCGTTTAGGGCATATTAAAATTAGCTCTCATCGACCAAATAACGCATACCTGAACACTCTTTACAAATTCAATTGACAGGTACAATGAGATTGGAACAATGTTTTGAAAACAGATTAAAGCATTCCTATAACCCGAAATTTATCGATAAAAAACGATCAGTATCATAAAAACAGTGATACAATAAAATGAATTAAAACTTATCATACCAAAATGCCATAAAGGCGCTAAGTCCAATATTATCTTTTGTATCAAGATATGGCGGATCTAATTTATTAAACCCAGTTTCCCATATTCTTGTTCCAACAGAACACCACACACACATTAATGTCATAATAACCAAATTTGCGATACTAATTAAACAAAAACGATAATGAAGTTATCGATTTAACTATAAATTTCACAAGTATATAAAATTCACGTACACTTGTGGATTCATCAGTCTCTCTATCTGACTCCTTTTTGATGGTGTTGTACCAGAATTCAGCGCAAGTTTCGTATCAGTGCCAGTAAACACAACCAACCCAATTACCCATTCAGTATTTTTCAATATGCAACCTCTCATCAACAATGAATTGAAATTGACCGGTACTTTACTAGGGCCACCACGGGAACGTGGTCTGTCCGGTAAACCATCCGGAAATACCAATGTAGCATTATAACTATATAAGTTTGGGGCAGGTGGTTGAGAATCTACAAAAAACCTAATTGATGTACAATCTTCAGGAGTTTCTAAATGATCAATTTCTGGTACACTTGATCTAATCTTGAGATTTGTTTCACCATCAAGATTTTTAGTCTCTACATAGCAAAGTGAATTAGGTTCCGAAGTTGAAAGGATGAGGATATCTAGCAAGAGACAATAAGTAAATAATATGGTTACCCTAGGCTTATTGTACTTGCCATCTATGAGAATTCACACGCTTATATGTGAAACCAATGATTTTTTTCGAAAGTCATAATCTTACCAGCCGGAATGAAATCATCGTTATGTAATTTAATGAAGTCTCCTACCCGAACATCTCTAAACATTGTTTGTTTCCAATTTGGATCCTTTTCATTTAATTTTTCTGAAGTTTTTTTTTTTGATTGAAAAGAAAAAAGACCAGAGCTTGGATTTGGATAATTATAATTTGTCCAGTTTCCTAATGTCCACGTCTTCCTATTGTTAACAGATCTATCGGTCACGTGTCGTTTAAAGTCTTCAAACCCATCCTTTATAGCAGTTATACTCGTTATTATAAACATTGGTAAAGCTGCTACTATAGGATTTATGGTGGCGAATTCTGGAAACCATTGCAAAATTACTAATAACAAAAAGAAAAAATTGGCGATACGATGGAATTGTTCATACAAGTTTTTTGGCACAAAGGTTAAAATCGAATACTTTGAAGTTGTGATTTTGTTGGTAACATAACATTGTCTTGGACGTCCCTTTTTATCAAGCTTGCTTTGTGGCAAAGGCTCATTAACAAACACCTGACGCGTACACACTTGTGGTTTTTGACGTTCCCAAAATTTCAGACGATTAAACATTATTTTTCGTCTTGAATTTATTGCTTAGTAGATTTAAATATACTAAGCGGAAACTACGTATACCACATTAACACTATTTATAATTATTAATGCATTTATTGTAATAATTGTGATGTTACCTCTAATTTGTTTTTAAAATAATACCGAAACTCCGAATTCTAGCAAAAGTTAATACTATTTTATTTTCCTGTTATGGTTTCATATCTCGTAATTGTATCATGTGACGGTTATTGAAACGATACCGGCATAAGGTAAGTATTCAACGTATTATTTTCATACGTATATGAATGTGTTACGGATTTACGTATCATTATCTACTTCAGCGATACATATATTACACTTCGGTTCATCCCTGAACTGCTGTTTCTATACGAAGATGAGCCGTCATCAGTTACCGGACAGATCATTCTGTGGGAGTAAGCATAACAATGGCTATAAGTATCTAATTTTATACCGTATTTTCCGAATCAAAATTCACTATCTCTAATCAGGTAATGCTGCAATGATTGATAAGACGTTAATAGCCTATAACAGAGTTGGCGTCTATAAACATAGACTGAGAAGGTAATACCTTATTTATATTAATTTCTGGAAACAGGTATCAAATATTTTTTACTGTATTATTTCCCTATGGGAATTAAAAACAAGTTTTTGGCGTTTTTCATTGACAGCTCAAATACGTGACAGATTATCGATATCTAATTAATACATTTATGTCCATATAGTTTAAATTTAACATGATTTTTAACAGGTTAATTGTTTTAGGTTCAAATCATATGTATGTATCAAATACAATTAGAATTTTAGGAAGAATTAATTTTAGAGTTAGATAAGGGTTAAAATAGGGTTTGCACGTATGGTCTATTATATTGTCGAAATTTTTAACTGTTGGGATCATTGATTGTAACCCTCACCAAAATCAGTTACGTAATCACTAGTTAAAATTTTTATAATTATACATCGATATTATCGTAATTAAAATTTTAATTGAAATAATTTGAACTTTTATTATCTGATTTTATATTAAAGTAATATTATAAACTGTTTATAAATTATGAATTACCAATAAAAAGTATTTTTATTTTGTTTATTCCAGGTTCTTAAAAGATTTTTTATTTGGTTTAAATTTTTTATATCTTTTATTATTTTCTAAATTAATTTGAATTTTTTTTTTGCTTTTACTAAAGTTAATGTTTATGGCAGCTACTGCCTTTATTGTGTTTTCAATTATATTTATATATAATTTGTACAAGGTAAGCATACAACTAGTTATACATATAAGTTTTGGTTGTTTATTTAAGTAGTATACTCAAAGGTTTTAAACTAATTGTTAAATCTGTAATCTAATTAGAAGATTATCTATTTAAATTCTTTGATTCTTGTACTTTACCAGACAAGTAGCATCTGGTTCTTATACATCTAAGTGCTATTTAATCTAATATTTGGTTTTTTTTTATATATTTATTTTTATTTTTTTATTTTTTTTTCACTTTGGCAGTCTTGCTAATACTCTTGATTAAGATTCATGTTTATATACTAACAAATATTTTTAGACTTAATATACTAAGTCGACATTTCGCAGTTACTTCTATAAGCATTTACAAGCAATCTGTTATATCAGTTATTTAAATTCTTAAAGAAAAAAGAGAATCTAGAAAGTTTATTTGATCACCATCTTACAATAGAATATTACTAATCTGATAACATTTTCTTGTAAGGAAATGAAAGAAGAAAAAAAAACATTAAACTAAATTAAACTAAAAAGAGATACAGGAAGAAAAAAGAAAAAAAAAATTGTCAGAAAGCATACTTTATTTGTGATCATTTAGGACACTAATATTTTAAACCTATACTAAGAATCTAACTACACTTTAACCTATATTAAAGAGATAAAAATTTTATATATATGATTTTAAGAATTATTATATATCTCTAATTTGTTATAATTCTCTAACTTAAATCTTTTTTTGTTTCTTCATTACATCATATGTTAGACCATACATATGATTGTTGTATTTTTATTACATTATGTTACAACACATAATTGTCTAAAAAAGGAAGTGATAAACAATGCTGATCTTTTGTAATAAGAAAAGTTAATTTTCTCATTTTTAAGTAAAAAAAATGAAATGGATAGAGAAGATTAACAAATGTAATATACAAAAAGTCAAATCAAAGAGAATGTTTCCAGTTATTTGTTTGTTTTCAAGTTTTTGTTAACCTTCAATTAGATTTTTTCTTTATTGTTTTTAGAATGTTCTTCTGGTTTGGATACTAAATATGTTAGAGAGTTTATCAACAAACAAGACTTGATCTCAACACAAACTATCAGAAAAATCATCTGCATCTTAGTTTTTTCATGTATTTTTAGTTTATTAACAACAATCTGCTTTATAAACAGAATCAAAGATATTATTATCTTAAAAGTATAATTCTTCAAACTGTTTTAGTATTAGTTTGGTTTAAGTAATCATTAGGAGTTTATATATTTATTAAATTATTATATATTTCAAAATATGTTATTAATACAAAAAGTAACTTTTTTCATAAATCATTTATACTAAAACTACAAAAAAACATTTGATTATTTCTTAATATTCTATTAAGTAAACCTTACTTGATCTCTTAAATAAAATTATTTAGTACACTTTTCTCTTTCTAGATAGCTGTGTTTTATTTCCCAATAAAACTTAGTTGCTGAAAAAAGTTCCAAAAATAAGTTTTTGGTTTTTGTTCATTTATACATAATTTTATTAATTAAACCTATCTTTCTACTTATTTAAAAGTTGTTCAGCTCATCACATTTTAATATATAATTTATTAAAATCAGACCAAAACTTATTAAGATACAACCAAAAAACAAAAACAAAAACTTGTTCTTTGCAGGTTTTTTCATTGACAATTTTAGGATAACTTGCTGGGTTGTCCTAGAAATTTTACTTTTCTGGAACTCATTAGAATTTTTTAAACATCTAATCAGCTTATCTGTAATCTAAACTTTTCTAATTAGTCTAGAAACTTTAAACAAAACAAATTTTTTTAAAAAACACACCTAATAATCTATTTTTAAATCAAAATGACAACTCTAGTAATAACTGTACCTAATACTATTAACCTTAATTATTTTTATCAGAAGTGTCCTAAAAGCTTTAGAATTAGTATTCATAAAGATATAGCAACTTCAACTCATCCTATTTCTGCAAACAAATAACCCAAAAATTACAATATTACTAAACTTAAAAGAAATACCAAATGCAATCACTACTTCAAAGTACCTGAATCTAGTTTTGTTATTACATGCTTTTGTGGCAAATATCATATATATTTTATCTTAATAACTAATCAAATCTATAAACAACACAAAATTACAAATGTTATCAAAAAACTTAAAGATCAAAAAACCTTAGCAAACATAATTACAAATTCTACTGAATTTGTTTTATTTTTAACTATAGCATCATCTTTACCTACTATATACAACTACCTTTGTGCTAAATGTAACCTACCAATTGCTTGTAAAAAAATGAATAACCAACATTATCTGGCAAATGATGCTACTTTATATAATAACAAACCTTATCATAAAGCCTGTATTAGTATACAACAATTTATTCAACAATCAAGCTCTTCTCCTATATTTATTCAAAAATTTCAACAAACAATAAGTTTCTACAATTCACTTGTATCTGAACTTTTCTTTACAATATCATCTAACAATAATAACAATATTACAAATAATATAGAACTGAACAATAATATCATTAATAATAATAATTAACAACAATACTAACAACAACAACAACCACTATTTCAAAACTTATCTTAGTCTCAGGAACAACAACAACAATAGCAACAATAGCAACAAACAAATAATCAACAATAACAGCCAATATAAACTAATATTACTAACTTGCTAATTTCTTAATTTCTAATGATATGAAAGACAATTCATAACTTCAAATAGAATTTTCAAGAAAAATTTTTAATTTTCTTAAATTCTATTTATATGATTTCTATTCTGACAAAGAAATCAAACCTGAAACTCCTAAACAAAAGGTTCTTAAAGCCAGCTTTTATTATATCATTTACAAAATAACTAGAGACAAACCTGAATTCTTTATTAAATTTATCTAAAAAACTAATCCTAATACTAACAAAGCAATTACTATTTCTTTTAATATACTCAAAAAAACTTTTAAAAAACTTATTCTAGTATTTATAACAATTTTTTTCACAAAACTTAACTATTCTAAAACTTTGTCTCTTCAGCTGCTATCCTCTTATATACTAACCAAAATCATCTTCAAGTTTGTATTAACTTAGCTTGAATTCATCTATATCTCTCAAACAACTATCAAGCAATTAATTATATCATATTTGCTAAAGACTTTTAACTCTGATCTAAAAGATTTAATATCATATCAAAAGTATCTAACTTTAACAAAACAAACAATATATCATAATTAGATCTGATAATAAATTCAATATTTATCTTGATTTTAATATTCTAAAAACACTTTTTCATCAGAAACTTAATATTTCATCTCATGCAAACTCTTTAGACTATTTAAAATAATGGTTCAAACAATTCTTTCCAATATAAAATTGACAATTTATCCAAACACTTAATGAAACTAAAGTATTTAACTCCTTAAAATATCAAATCCAACAAAAATTCATTTTTTATCTTAAAGAAACTCTACCTACAGAAATACAATTTCAACAACTTCACAATTTATTAGAACATCAAAATGAAACTATAAAACTAATCAACTTTTATATTCTTATTTGTAAAAAAGAAACTTGTTTTTATTTAGAAAAAACAGAACTCAAAAACAAAGAAAAAGAACTAGAAAATACAAACCCATTTATTACAACTTCTCTACTTCAACTTCAATACAACTTTTCACAATTATTAAATAACATTTTTAAACAATCATATACAGACTTTTCAAAACAAAAAAATAAAATCTGAAAACAACTTGAAATTGATTCATCTATATTTTACAAAAATAGTAAACATAAAGCATCCTTTAACAAACAAATTTTCATCTTTCTTTTTGATAAACTTACAACAGAAATAGAAAAATCTGCTTGCAAAATTAACAATATTTCAACTAATCCTAAACATCACAGCTACTATTTTTATTTATATCTAAATTTATACCAAAATATTGCAGCACAAAACCATTATATTAACAAACTTGACAAACAAAAAGCAATAGAATTTATTACTTCTAAGCTTATTAGCACTGAACTATTAGCAAGAGTTTTAACATTCTTTAACTCCCTTGACAAATCACTAACATATTTACAAATCAATATCTACTATCAAGAAACAGCTTATTCAGAGGTAAACAAAATATTACAAGACAAATTTAAAATGTCTTACTCAATACTCACCTTAATTAAAAAATCTCTCTTTCTTAAGAAAACCCTTTTTCAATAAATCTGTTTTTTACTACCTTTATAGATGCAGCTGCCATCTTGCCAAGAGATACATCTCTAGTAGTTGATAAAGAAAATAATGTAAATAGGCAGATAGTAAAGTCTATTTACATAAAGGACCAAGTTAATGACAATCAGACCCAATGTACAGAGCAGACTATGACAACTTTCACAGCTGTACAAGCCAAGCTTCAAATGGTAAATAACCCTGTAAAAGACAACTCAATATTCAAAGTTCCTGTTCCAACATTTCACCTTCTACAGGAACAAACATATGCTATAACAAATTTCTATTATTATATAATCTATCTACTATATACTACTATATAACATTTGGAGAATTCCTATCCTATTTTCAAAAACATTCTTTTAAGCATAGTTTTAAAATATCTATCAACCAAAACAAAACTGAACTACATATATACACTAACTTCTTAGATTCTACTCTTCATAAACACCATCTTATTCAACCTTTTTAATATAAACTTTACAAACATTTATTTTTGCTAACAATACTAAATAGCATTTCATCTTATACTTACTTACCTTCACTTGATCAACTGTTTCTTGATGACTTATCTTTAGCACTCTTATCTACTAACCTATCATTTATCTTCAATTCTAATCATATAGTTACATTTTCTAGCTTTTACTTTAATAATTATGCCCAATTCACCTTTCAAGTATTAACAGCTAATATACCTACATCTATCTTATATAAACCCACTTTACCTATCAATATGCACACATAATACACAAAAATATAATAATAACTTAAAACAACAAACATGAAAGAACTACTGTCTATCTTATAATATTAATATTACTAGCATTACAGAAACCAAAATCTCACAAAACAATGCACATGATAAATTTCTAAGATCTTAACACTTTACCTATTATTGGTTATATACTGATAGTTATAAAGCTAGAACAGCTATTATAATCCAAAAGCATCTTAAATCATATGTTCACAAAACACTTAATCTTTCTGAATTTGCTATTGCAATTAACCTTTTTTTTAAATATAACTTTAAATTCTACATTATATTAGTTTATTTACCTTGTGATGATTTCTTACTTAGACTTCTTATCTAGAACAATATTATACAATAGATTCAAGAAGCAAACACAAATAATATACAACCAATTGTCATAAATGATTTTAATGTCTCTGACAACTTACAATCATTATTTATCAAACTCAAACTAATTCATTTTCTTCAATACAACAATATGTATAACTTAGCAAAACATACACAATCTTTGTTTTCTACTTGGCATAATAGCAGATATAGCAGTTAAATTGACTATATCTAGACAAATTACTCTATTATCTAATATCTAACTTTCTATCATACAGATGATACTAACCAAAGTACACTTAGTGATCATAATATATTTATATCATACTGGGAATTTCCCTATACAATTACTGATAAATAATGATTAGCAACCAAAACTAAGCATAGAATATTTGTCTATAAACAAATGAACCAAGACCTCTGACAAAACTTCTCTGACCAAGTTATATCTAATCTTAAAAACAACAATACCTCTCTTACAACTAATACTACAAAATCACTTGAAGCCTCTTGACACAAAATTTAAACTAGTATTATTTTAGCTACTTTTCAACATATTCTAAATAAAAAATTCACTGTTCATAACTTTCAATATATTTTTTCTTTCAAGGCATTAAAATTATACTTAGAACTTAAAAAACTAGGCAATATTATTAGACAAGTCAATGCTTCAATTCAGAATCACACCTCTGTGTCTGTACTTCACAATCTAGACATTTACCAACTCAATTCTCTTTACCATCTTAATATATCAGAACTGGTTCAGGATTCTAACCTTTTATTTAACTAGATATTTGCAACTAACACTGAATGAAAAACACTCTACCATGCTAGAAACTTAGAAAATATTAAAAATATAAGAGAACAAATTAATAACAATATAGCTAAAAGGTGTACTAACCTTCAAAATAGTTCAACATTAATGATTAATAATATACTTAATTGATACAAAGATTCTGTTAAGTTTGACAATATTAAAGAACCTAATAATGTTATCACTGAACCATCACTTATCAAATAGCATATTCAACAACATTTTGATAATTGGACAATCTCTTGAAACATCCAATCATAATTATTTAACACAATGTGACAACAAGAATACTAACCTAAACCTAATATCGATTCTATATAGTATTAATCAGCACTTAAAGAATTTTTTTCTATAGAAGTTCTTGAAGTTATTAATCAACTTCCTAACAACAAAGTATATAGACCATTAGTCATCAGCTATGAGATGCTTAAACATGCTAGAACAGCATTTTTTGATACAATTACAGCTCTTTTTAATTACTGTCTTATATTTGATCAAATTCCAAATCAATGAGAAGAAGAAAAAATTTTTTCTATTTCTAAAAAATCTATTTTTGATAGCAATTTAATCAACATCAGACCTATTAGTTTATTTGAACATGGCAAAAAACTTTATACAAAACTTTTTACCAATTAGCTTAATTACATCTTTATTCATTATAAAATTCTATTACCTTTTAACTACATAGCTTTACCTAGTAACAGTACAGCTATCTCTATATATATTTAACAATGTTATTAAAGAAGCTTCTTATAACTCAAAACAACTCTGGCTTTTATTTTGGAATATGAGTAAAGCCTATGACTTTGTAGACCTTATACTCTTTATCAAATCTTTAATATACTTACAAATGCCATCTAATTTTATTAACATTCTCACTAACTTGCTCACTAATTGACACAATTAGGTTATTACAAATTTAGATCTGACTAATTTCTACAATGTCAAAAATGGCATTGACCAAGGAGAACCTATTACTTCACTATTCTTAAGAATTTACTATAATTCTCTTATAACCAAAATAGCTTCAGACTTCTCAGGATACATTTTGACTACAAGGTAGAATACTAGTTTGTTTCGACCAAAATTTTAACAACTTCAAATCTCTGTATTCATACTAGCATATATGGATGATACACTTTGGATAGCCAAATCCAAAGAAGAATTACAATTAATTATTGCTACAGCTACCTCTTTTTACTATATGGCTAATATTCAAATTAACTCAACTAAATCAATTCTCATCTCAAACACACCATCTACAATTCCTATTCACTTTTTTAACTCATCACTTATACTAATTCCTGCTAACCAACTATTTAAATTTTTAGGATATTGGTTCACTCTTAATAATTTATATACTAAACAAAGCCAACTAATTTATAATGAAGCAATTCAACTTATCAATACTACAGACACCAAAAAAATCATAGACAAACAAATTATATATATTACTAATACTGTAATTATTCCTATTATTAAATACAGACTATACAATATTATTCTTAAACATTCTACCTATGACAAACTCTTATTCAAATATCTTACTATGATTAAACACAAAGCTAAACTCTCTTATACTAATCCTAACAGCACTATACTAAACCTTTATATATACAATATATATAATATTTGAGATATCTAACTACAACATCATATATCTTGCTTTTAACAAAGAATTAATAATTCAGAGATTCTTGACATTTCTATTAAAATTAGATTACAGCAACTTCAAAACAATCTTTGGTCTGCTATTAATATTCTTTAGCATAGCTAACTGCTTAGTAATAAACCTAACAAACTTATACTTAATTTTAAAATAATACAACTTCTACAACATCTTGGCATTTTAATTTTAGCAAACTTCAATATTTTGTAGCCTAATACTGTTCACAATGGCTACCAACTATTAGAACCAATATTTAGTCAACATTCTAAATACTATACTTTTAAAAAACAACTTTGCAAAAACAACATACTCTATCTTGAACAATTATATACTACAGACAATAGCATATTACTTCAATGGCACCACCTTTTACCAAGACTTTGTCATCTAATAAAAGGATGGCAACCTTTTTGGTTTACCTATCTGAAAGACACAATCCTATCTGATAAAATATATTGCTTAATCCTTTCTTACTTTCAATCTTTCAGAGTTAATGCCTTTGCATACAACACTTTACCAATTAAGAAAAAAATCAAACCTTGGCTACTTACTTATAATAATAATAATAATAAGATTATTATTAATAAAATTCACAAATATGTTTCAAACACAAATCAGTTTTCCATATCACATTGGATACTAATATTGATTTAGAACACAATTACTACTATTCTTTTCCAGAATTGAACTATATACCATGTACTGAATGCTATCTTAACTTAAACAAAGTTAACCAAATATGCACAATTAACATTTTAGTAACTATTTGTACTAGCTTTCTAGGCAGAAAAACCTCTAAACTCAAATTCAATGCTAATTATCTGAATCTTATTTATTCAACAGCAATTAAACATTCTTTATAAATTCCTTATAACCATTCTACTATTAATATATTAAATTCAACTATTACAAAAATCTTTAAACCCAATAATTGTTTAAACAAACTTGAAATTTTTCAAACCAATTTATCTTATAAGAAATTTATTTTTTATATAAATAGATTAGTAACTGATATTGGAACTGAACAAAGCTCAATAGGCATTGGATGAGTTCAAGTTAACAATAACAATCAAGTGCTTTATAAATTTTCAACTAAAATCTACTACTGGTCATTAGCTTATAAGGCAGAGCTCTTTTTTATCTTATCAGCAATCTCAACTGTATCTTGCAATGCAATACTTTAAATCTATACTGACTCACAATCAGTTATCTCAAAGTTTTACAAACTCTTTATTCAACTTAACAATCTTAACAAACTTTTTAAATTTAATATATAACCTCTATAGCACACTTTTTTTAATATTATTAAATTCTTTAACTTAAACATTAACTTCCACAAAGTTCAAGCTCATACAGACAATCTTTTTAATAATATAGCTGATTCTTTAGCAAAACAACACAATTTTTCTTTAATGCTAATATTCCAATATACAAATATTTACAATCTTTTTTATATTTTATAATAAAAACAAAATTCTGTTAAGCTTCCTACTAAACATTTTATCAAAAATATCTGCAAAGCTCATATATTAGCACTGTGGTTATCACAAAAAAGAAACAATGAATAAGCTTATATTAATTATTATATAGATTAGAAATCTACATAGTTATATCTTAATTATAACCAAAAACCTTTATCAAATTTTACTAACTTCAAGCTTAATTAATTAAAAGCCTTTAAAGTTAAAACTCTACTCAATAAACTACCAACATACTTTTCTCTTCACAACATATATTTAGCTATTTTTATGAATTCCAACTGCTTTCAATATAATCTTCCTGACTTCTACTCATATTGGCTAACATGCTCTAATTTTTTTCTTATTACAAACATTATTAACTCATTAGTTCAGCACATTTTATCTAAAGCAGATCTTAATTTATCTACTAGTCAGCTACATAAACTTATTTATAAAATTTAAAATCATTCCTCATTTGATCAAATACTATTTCAAGCAAACTCTTTCTATTTGGATCTTATTTTTAAAAACCTTATATCCAAAACCTTAATTGAAATAATTTATAATTACAACATATCTACTAAAATAGCTTTACAAACTATTATTCAAACACTTCTTGATATTAATGATCAAATCTATAACCAAATATAGAAACCTTATTGTATTAATTTCTCCAACTAGAAAAAAAATAATATTATTACATTTCTTTAAATCTTTAACAATCACAATACTTCACAACAAATATAACAAATTAGATATTACAAAAGATTACATACAAACTATACATACTTATATCTATGTAGAATAGCAGATTAATTACACTTACACTCTAATACCTGTCCATCAATTGGACAGGCTATTAGGAAAATCAATATATGATTGACACTCTGGATTAATTATAGCATATCTTATAATTATATTCTAACATTACAAATTTAGATAGGCCTTGACTACCATAGTCAGTTTAGATTGCAGATAAAGTTATCTAAGCTTTAATTCTTGCATATAGTTTTTATTTTGTATTTTACAATCTTAGTATATCTTTAATATATAGTATATTA
>CAJVQA010004014.1:0-18312 GCA_910591915.1 Cetraspora pellucida | reverse complement strand
ACAACATTACAAGGATATGTGCCTAATAGCCTTATTTCATCAATCAGACTATTTACTCAATCACAAACAGAAGCAAAGAATATTACTACTAAACTCCTATACAAGCTGTCTCAAAAAGTTTATGAACAAATATAGAAACCATATTGTACAAAACTGGCACAATGGAAAAATGATAACAACATTCTACAATATACCAAAAACCAACAAAGAAGACCTATACGAACTAATCATAATGATATATATCATGTCAACAGATATCAATTACACAGTACAACCTGCAATTTATATGGACTATCAAGCTCAAAACATATTGATCCAAATACTTGCCCACTACTTAGTTGTGCTCTATACAAAATTAATTTATGGCTTGATCATTGAATACTTTATAGCTATTCTATAAACAACATTTTATACTATCAAATCTAGATGAGTTTTAACTACTCTAGTAGGTTTAGGTTGCAGATAAATTAGATAGATAACAGTTAGTTATTTTCAATAGTCTGAGCTTTACTCTTGTAACAAATTTGTAATTGAAATAGATTTTGTAATTTATATCTAGAGAAACCTCTGAAGGCATCTTTAACAAATTAATAAAGATATAAGCAAAACCTCACCTTAACTCCAAAAAAAAAATAATAATAATAAAGTTAAAAAACAAAAAATAAACAAAAAATAAATATATATTGAAAGAATTTATATAAGGAATAGTATAAAATTAAATTTGCAACAATAGTATTAATGTTTTTAAAAACAAAAACTAAAAGATAAAGATATTATATATATGGGCATTAAACAATAATATTAATATGTTGAGGCTAGCAAAGATAAACATTATAGCAAAAGAAAATTTTTAACAAAAGACTGATAAGTATAAAAGTTTTTGGACAAATGTAAATCTAAACAAGAAGAAAGGTTTTTTAATTAACAAACAGTAGAAAAAGCATTTAAACCAAGTAAATAAAATAAGTGAATACATATTTTAGCTAATTTTATGTTTAAACAAGCAATAATCTTAGTTATTATAGTATATGTCTTATTTAATAACAAAAAAAAATATTAATAATACAAAAAATACTAGTAGAAAAATACATACAATAAAGCAAGAATACAGATAGTAATAATAAAAAACCTAAACTGCATAGTAAATGCAGATCTAGATAGATTGCAAAAACTTAAATAAAACTTTAAAAAGCATTATTAATTAAGTAATTATTGAGACAAAAGTTTTAAATGCCTATAGAACAATTAATCTATAAAAAAAAAATACATAGTTAGCTAAAGAACAAAAAACAAGAATTGACTATATGAGCTTAGTGTTACAGAAAAGAGAGAAATTAACAAAAAAAAAGATCTCCAGAAAATTAATTTTTATGTTATAAATTTTATAATAAATTATAAAAAAATACAAATTTTAAAAAACTATTCTGCAAGATTTTATTAAAACAACTGTTTTTGTGTTTTAAGTGAAAAAATATTGTGATCTTATTCTAAATTGATTTATACAAAAAAATAAGTTTTAAAAAATTTGTTGATTTTCCTCTTTTTTATAGCACCAAGTTATATATAGGTTGCAAAAGAACTTGCCAATAGACTGTTAGATGCAAAAATCAAAAAAATAAATATTTGAACAAACAGTAACTAAAGAATAATTGTAACTTGAATAAATTTAAATTATCTAATTGCAATATTAAAAAAACAGTAATTAAAAAAGAGAATTATTAAAGAACAGTGCTTTTATATAACAAAGTAACAAAAGAAAATTGAAACAATTACAGAAATAAACTCAAAACATAACTTAAAAAAAATTACTTTATTAGAACTACAACAGATTTCAGAAAAAAAATTATTTAATAAAAAAATAAAGTTTGAACAAGTAGTAAGATACTATAAGTAATATCTTATAGATAACAGTAAAAAAACACTGCCTAAAACAAATTTTAAATACAGTAGCAAACAAAAAAAAGGCAAAAGAATCAAAATTAAAAAAATGCTTATATAATTAGAAAATGAATTAGTTTAAGAAGAAAGAATATTAAAATAAATAAGAAAATTAAATATATAAACTAGCAGCATAATATATATATTAAAAGAGTATAAGAGTAATAGTCTAAAGAGCTAATAACAGATCTCAAAAGCTGGTAGTAAATTTTTTATACAAGACAAGCATAAGAAATTCAAAAGCTTAAAAAAAATAAATAAAAGAAAATATTAAATAAAAGTATGCAAAATAAATAGTAAGCAGAAAAAAATGCTAGCAAGAAACTATATAAAAAAATCTAAATTAATAGATTGCTTAAAAAAAAAATAGTACAAGTTAGCTGATTACAAAATTATTAGAAATATTAAAGAAAATGCAAAAGCATTACCAAAACTAATTCAGATTTAAGCATTTTAAATATAAGGATTTTAAAAAAAATTGGAAAGAAATTTATAAGCCAAAAGAGACAATTTAAGCAAGCTAATACAAAGAAGTAAATTAGAATATTTTAGAAAAAAAATAAGCAAAAATGCTAACAAAATTAAAAAAAACATTATACAAAAAATATTAAAAATTATATATATATTAATTCAAGTAGCAGAACCCAAAGTTCAAAACTTATTTAAAATATTTGCAAAAATTTATATTAAAACAAAAATAATATTAGTATAATAAAAATCTTTACAAATATATCCAATATCAAAAGAAACAGATTAGTAGTATAATCTAAGTAATATAAGACTAATTGCATTACTTAAAATCTTTTGCATATATATAATGAAAATTCTGACTAAAAGTACTTTGCAAAAAAAGTATCTTGAAAGGTTTGAACTTTGCAGCTTTGCCAGAAAACTCAATAAAAGAGTCAGTTTATATTATAAATATAATAATAAAAAATACTAAAGATAACAATAAAGAGCTTTAGTTAGTTCTTCAAAATATAAAAAAGACATTTAATTTAGTATCATTTATAATACTTAAGTTAATGATAAAAAGAATTAAATTACTAAAAATAACAATTAATCTAATTTTAAATTTGTTTACAAATAGAAAATAAAAAATCATTACATAGGCATTTTAAATTCAAAATAAAATATAATAAAGTAAGGTTCTATTACTTTTAGTCTAAAAAAATTTTTATGACTTACTACTAGAATAGATGCAAAAAGAGACTAGTCTAGAATATACAGTATTAGTAAAGTTAATATATAATTAAAATCTTAATTATACAACAGAGATAAAATAAAGATAAGTTATAATAATATTTGTAAATAATACAATTTAGATAGCAGAAAGTAAAGAGCAAATAAAATGAATAATTAAGATTGCAAAAAAGTTTTTTAAGTTTAATGATATATAAATAAATAAAAAAAATTAAAAAATACTAATTATTAACTTAAAAAAAACAAATAAAAACAAAAGAATCAAGATTAGTAATAAATAAAAATATGAAAAAAAAACAAAATTTTTAAGAATTTGGCTGAACAACAGTCTAAAAGAAATATTAATAAAGTAAAAACTAAGAGAATTAGTATAACTGACTGTAAAAGAATTAAAAGAAAAAAATAACTATAGTACAAGTAACATATATAAACAATATAGCATAGTACCAAGGTTTAATTATATATTACAGATAACTAAGCTTTTAAAAAAATAATAAATAATATACAAAATTCAATTCTATAACTAGCAAAAAATAAGTTAAAAATAGCAAAAACAGTAAAATCAAGTATAATGTTATATAGAAATCTAGACAATTGCAATTTATTATAGAATTAATTACAAATAAAACAAATTGCAAGTCTATATATTTATTTAAACTTATTAGGTTTAGAAGAAATGCTAATCAAAATTTAAATAAGCTAAAAGAGAGCTAGTAACAATAAAGGCATCAGAAAATAATAGATATAAAAACCTACTGAATATATATAATAAGCTATGAAAAAACAATCTAGTATATTAAATAATACTAAAAATAAAAGACATACAAATAACTTTTAAATTTAATAATTTAAACAATAGCTGTAAACAAAATAAACTAAAATTAATAAAAGTACTTAAAGATAAGTTTACAGTACAGACAACATTAGCTTTAGAAAAACTGAATATCTTTTATTTAAGACAGCTTATTAGCAAAATAAATAATAAAATGATTACTTAGTAGTAACATAAAATACTAAAAGAAAGTTTGAGCAAAGAAAAAATAGCTAAATAGTTTAAACTAATAGAAAAGAAATAATAAAAATTAATACAAAAAAAAACAAATTTGAATTTTAGTATGCTAGCTCCAAATAAAAATACTTTAGAAATCAGTTTGATATAATTATCTGAAAATAGAAAAAACAAAGACTAGATTGTACTAAAACTCTTAAAAGAAAAAAAAAGTTCTAATAATTAAAAAATTTTTATAAACATATATAGAAAAATTCTTAAAGAGTATTAAAATATAGAATATAAAGAGAATAGCCCAAAATCAATGCTAAATAAATGCAAAGATTGCAAAATAAATAAAAAAAAAAGAACCAAAAATGACTGCAAAAAATAGAATTACAAAACTGAAGTACTAAAAACATTAATGAATTTTGTTAAAAAGAAATGAAAATCTAAAATTAGAAATCAAAAAAGAAATGATTAATTTAAAAAAAAATTTAAATTTAAGAAATTAATAACAAAAGAAAGTTAAGTTAAAAAGATAGCATATCATATATAAGAAAAAAAACTAATCCAAAAGTAAAATATAAGTAGTAAGTTAAAAGAAGAGCTAAACAACAAATTATATAAAAGTTAACAAAAACTCACAAGAGTTTAATTATTTATACAAATAAATTACTAAAAATATTAAGCTTAGAAGAAAGATATAAAGTAAATAAAATAAATGCTGGTTAAATATAATACAAATAAATAAAAAAAAAACAAAATTTAATAAAGTTACTTTAGCATTCAAAATTAGTTATTATCAATCAAATTAAAACTTCTAATAATTTGAAAAGTGCTTCTTATTATGTCTAGAAATAGCAAAGTTAAAATACATATATAGTATAGCAACAATAGCAGAAATAAATAAAGAACTGAAAATTAAATCTAACAAACAATAATTTAAAAAAAAAGAACTATCTCTTAAACTGTATTTTAGACAAATTTGCCTGAAAAATTAAATTGTATTTAGTATTTTTTAAATAAAATAATAATTTATTAATGATATAAGGTATATTTTGCTTATGAAATATATTTTTAAAAACATATTTTATAAACTTTATTATAAAAAAGTTTTTAAAATATTAATAAACTTTTATATATTAAAATTTTAAAAATTAGATTTAAATTTTTTATTATTAAAATTTTATATATTTTTGAAACAAAAAAAAATTTACACTATATATAAGTCTAAATTTTTATAAATAAATTGCAAAAGTATTACTAATAAAAATTGTCTTTATTATATAAACTAAACTATTGTATTAAAAACTATAGGCTTAAAATTAATAATTAAAAAGTTCATCAAAAATTTGTAAATAATTTTTTTGATTAAAAATTTTTTCTAAATTTGTTTATTTTTAACTTATAAGTAACATATATTTTTTTTATAATATAAAATTAAATACTGCTATAATATAATTCTTATTTTCAAATATTATCAAATAAAATTTTATTTAAGTAATAAATTACAGTTAAAAGATATAAATTTCATAGTAAAAATTAGTGAAGAATTACTATTACTTTCATATAATATTAAAATATAAAAGCTTCTAGCATTATATAAAAATTATATAGTTTAAAAAAAAATACTAATAGCTCATAATCTATCAAACCAATTTGAATAAAACTATCACTATTAGAACCTAAATAACTTATATATTTATTTTATAATCTTTGTTAGAAATTCAAAGAAGGTTTATTTGATATTAAAAAACTTTTTATTATAAGCTAGCTGCATTTTAATCTTATAAAAAATCTATATTAATTTTTAACAATTTTTATTATTAAATTTGCTATTTGTATATCCTTTAATCATAATTTGCCTCTTAATATTTTAAAATTTAAAAAAAGTAAATAATAAGCATATTTTAAACAATTTTTTAGTTAAATTTGTTTGAAAAATCTTACAGATTAAGAGATAATGTAAAAAAAAGTATAATAGAGATTATAAAGTTTAAAAAATTGTAATTAAAGTTAGTTAAAATTAAAAGACATAGTGATAATAGTGTTATAAGATTGTAGCATTCTTAATACAATACAATCAAATAACAAAGTTATCTAGTACAGTAATTAACTATTGCAAATATATATAAGATGAAGGTGTAGTAGTTCACTTTATCACATAGTAGCAGACAAACAGTTCAAGATAGTAATACTATTTTATAATATACTATACTAAAATTTACTTTGTAACATTTTTCTTCACTTAAAAATTTTGTTTTACAAAATATCCTTGACTTTTGTACTATTTACAAAAGTTAACTAATTGATTAAACTTGGCTCTACTTATATTATTAATATGTTTTAAAGTTAGTTTCTTTGTTCAATATATTTGTTCATAACTAATAGCTTTAAACAATTAATAAGTTCTAGTCTAGGACTTAATTTTATTTGCCTTTATAGACTTGTTATGATCTGGTTTGTCTACTAATAAGGCTTTTAAATAATAGCTGTAAGCTAAACAATATATCTGGTTATAGTTAAGAGGCTGGCAACTAACTGATATGCATCAGTAATCTTGATATAGCAATTTTCTTATGTTAATATACAATTATTGGTACTGTTATAAAGAAAATCTGGCTTGATGTTTTGTTGAGCAGATTTATTTTTATTTTTGTTAATAGATTATTATTACAAGTTGTTGGCAATATGTATAAAGTTTTTATATTAAGAATAAGAGTAGTACTATTGGCATTGCAGATGATAGTACCTGGATGTTGTTCTTAATTACAAAAATCCTGTAATTCAAGAACTTTGTAATAAATTTGTGAGATAAACCATGTTGGTAGGTCCTGTAATGGGTTTATTATTATTAAAATTATTAGAAGTTTATTTGAAAAGTATAGAAAAAATTAATGTTAAAGAAAGGCATTTCTTTAACCTTTTCTATCTGTTAAAGTTCTCTTCATGCTCCTATGCCAAGTAATCTTTGATACAGTTATTTGTAATTTGTTTAACCTATATTGTCTCTTATTAATTTTGTTTAACCTATGCTGTTTTATATTTAATAGAGACTAAATTTGTTTAATATATGCTTCTTTTTTGTATTTCATTTAAGGTTATCTTGTTTATAATACATATTAAATAATTCTTTGTTTAAAATTTGGCAAAATTTGTATTGTCACATGTCTATTCTATTCTATTTTTGTAATTATAGTATTCTTTGTGTCTTCCTTCTTTTAAAAAGTAAGGTCTCTGAACCTTATTTACTAATTTGTCTAAAATAGCAACTTTGTTCTGGTTGGTTTATCTATTTCTAAATTTAGTAATTACATTGTTTCAATTATAATTATTTTTTGTTTATTAATAAAATTCTAATTTTCTGTTGTATTTGTTTTGTTATTTATTTCATTCAATTTTTTTTGTATTTTGGTCTACAAAACTTTTTATCTTTTTTTTTACTAGTTTTCTTGTTAAAAAACCTTTCTTGTCAATAAACTTGTCTCTTTATCTGTTGTTTTTCACTAAAGTGTATATACTTTTCAGGCTGTGAGCTTGTTCTGTCTAATATTAAGGCACTTTAAAATAAGGCCAGTCATCTATTTAGATGAGTTAGCCAGATAATCTGTTTTGGCCTTAGTAAACAATTTTCTTTTTGTTATTCTCTTTTTCTTCTTTTACAGTTAAGTAGTAGTCAACATTTAACTGTTTTCAATATTTTTCTTTTATTATTTTAAGTATATCATTTAGAATATATATTCTACCTTTTTACTTTATAGATACCTCATCAAAGCAAAAATCAAACAATTTCTATTTATTTATTCTTCTTTCAAAATCAAGTTGCAAATTTGGAAGCTAAAGTGAGTAAAAGAACTTCACCAAATTTTGAGATGATCTAACAAGAATGGCAATAAAATACTATTTACAAGCAGGTAGTTACAGAAAGAAATTGGCAACAAGTTCAGGTTGCAAATTTAGAAGATAAAGTCCAGGAATTGCAAAGAAGATTGAGAGAAAGAAAGATCTGAAGATATTTTTGTAATATTTTGTAAATAGTAATAATAATAATAAAATTTTTATAATTAATAAAATAGTAATTAATAAGATAATAATAAGTAATAAGTAAATAAATAATGTTTATAAAAGTAATAACAATAAAATGTTAGGTTTTATAGGACACAGTTTTAATAACAACTTGTGGTTCTTAGTTTCTTAATTCATAATATTATTCTAAATAATTACTATTGTAATATTTTTGTAAAATTTGACTCTTGTTGTTGTAAAGTTGATAAGCACTATTTCCTAATTTAGCATAAATAGTAATGGTCCAGTTCTTTTATCTTCAAACTTTGCAGATTATAAAACATCTAAATTCTTTCATTGAATTAAAACTTTATTACCAATTTTAAATTCTTCTGGTCTTAGTCTTCTGTCATGTTTTTCTTTTTGTTTTTTCTTGTAATGCTTCTGCATTTCATCTGACTTGTTCTTATGCTTTTGGTATTTTGTCTATTAAATTAAAAGTTCATAACAAATTTATTAATTCAGTCAACCGGGTCTTCAGTTTCATTATCTTTAAATGATACAATTTTAAAAAGTGATTTCTCTTCAGCTTCAAGAGTATCAACTAGTTTATTCATTGCAGCAACAGCATTGTCTATAGTTCTTTTGTCTTTAGAGTTAAGCTTATTAGTAATAGTTTCATTTGAGCTTTCTGATTCTTTTTCTTTTTAAGATAGTTCTTTTAAAAATTCTGTTTTCTCAAAATAGTCTTGTTTTATTAACAGATTAAGATCTTTAATAGTTAAAGTTGTGTCCTCTTGAGTATAAGTCTCTAGATTTCAGACAAAGCCTTTAAGATTAATAGGTTGTTTGTAACAAAATTGTATTTTAATAATAGGTTGTATAGTTACAATTTTAGAATAATTAGTTCTAGTAAGTTAAAAGTTAAAGAGATATATTCTTCAGTTATAGTAGGATTTTCAGTTGTTGTAGATAAAGTTTCTTCTAGGCTTGATTTAATACCAGGATAAGGTGAAAGAAGCTTAATTTCTTTGATTACAAATTTAGCAAATCTATTAACTAGTCTTGGTGTAGTTAAAGTTGGAAGTTGAGAGAGATATGAGGATTGAGTAGAAGTATAAAAGGGTTTTTGAGTAATTTCTCTTTCTTGTAAAGCTCCTAGTTAAACAAAAAAAAAAGTTAATGATTCAATTCTTAATAGGTTATTTAAATAGTAATAGATATAATGTCTACTAGTTAGGTTTCCATCATAGGAGGCTAAAGAGCTAGAATCTGCAATAGGTATTGGAGTTCAAGTAGGAGTAATAACAGTAGTAATGAGAAAAGTAGAAGTTGTAACAGACTTATTTACAATAATAACAGTTTTTTGTAGAATTTGCTAAGAAGTAGATGCATTAGTTTCTTCTTCAAATCTTGTGCTAATTCTAATATAATAATTTAAAAAGCTTTAATATGTTGTTAGATTTTAACTAAGTTGTCAATAAAAATATCAAATAGAGTTTTTGGTTAGAAGTAATTGATAGTATTGATAATAAGAAGTATATTCTCAAAAGATATTTTATACAATATCTCTAGAGTTAGTTATCTGGTTCTAATAACAACAACTAAAAATAATGTTTTTAGCAGCAACTTGAGCATCCAGCAGTAGCTAATTTTAAAATTTGGAATAAATAAGTTTACTAAAAGAAATAGCTTGGTAGGCTTCTAAATACTAAGTTCAAAATTCAGCAAAGCATCCACAAGGGTTAGGAGGTAGATAACACTGTAGGCAAGATAAATCAATTGTAAGAGTTTGCAATACAGTTGTAATAAAAGAGAGTTTTTCACTATGAACCTTTTGGTATTTTTGAATATTTTCTAAATGAAATTGAATAAGAAAATCTTTTATAAAATAAATTTCTACAAGAGAGGTTAGTACTAATAAGTAATAAAATAATAAAATAAAATAATAAAAATTAAGAAAATAAATCTAAAATAATAATGCTAGCAAGTAAATAATTCAATTAATCAACTTACAAGTTTAAACAATTCAAAATATATTTATTAATCAGTAAATAATGTCAAAATCAAAAATCAAAATCAAGATTATTTCAAAATTAAAAATTCAAAACTAAAAGATAAAAGCACAAACTTCTTTAATTCCAAAATACAAAATACAAAATGCAAAATACAAAATAATTTAATTCAATTTGAGTTAGTAAAGATATATCTAAAATAATAATTCTAAAATTTCAGAATGCTTTTTATAATTGCTACTTTCAAAATAAAATTCTTCTTAAAGAAAGAATTGCTTTCTGGAATAGTTTTCTTAAGAGAGGTTTCTGTTTCTTTTTTGAGATACTTTTAGCTTTTCTGTAAAAATTTTTAGCTTTCTGCCAGAAGGCACCAAAATGTTACAGGGTTGTAACCTTCTTGGTACAATACAATCAAGTAACAAGATCACCCAGTACAGTAATTGACTATTGAAATATATATGAAATAGAGGTGTAGTAGTTTACTTTATTACATAGTAGCAAACAAATAGTTCAAGATAGTAACAGTATATAGATTAATTTTATTTAATAAATACATAGTGACAACCTTGTCTGTAGGAATTATTCTAGAGGAGAAATATCACTTTTACAAGTTAAGAGTAAAGGTAGAAAGGTTTAGGTCAAAGTATAGAAATTTCCAATTAATAGAAAAAGAGGAAAGATATTCTTTATATATCTTTTTTATATAGCAAAGATAGTGGAGATTTGAGCAATATTGCTTGATACTATACTTAAAATAATGGGAGGTTTAAACAATATTAGATATTATTGTACTTAGAATAGTAAAGTTTTGAACAACATTAAATGATATTGTATTTGGAGTAGTAGAGATTGTGCAGAGGCAACTAGGAATATTGTTTATATCATTTGTAATTTGTACTTAAAACACTTGATGCTTATGTTTAACACTTGGCTCTGTGCAAAGGTACTTGGGATTTGTACAGGAATACTTGGAATTCATATAGAAACACTTGAAGTTTATATCAAAGATATTTGAGATTCTTATGATGTAGCATTTGACATAGTAATTTGGTGCTAAGATACATAAAACTTGTACAGAGATATTTGAAGTTTGTAAGATAATAGTAATACCACAAATGTTACTCAATGTTATATGACTGTACTATATTTCTAATACTAATTAAGATTCTTTTATTTATCTACTATATAATATAACTATTGCTAATTAATAACTAATAATAAATATAATATAATATATAAAATACAATAATGAATATATATATAACTACTAATATTATTTTATAATATACTATGCTAAAATCTACTTTGTAACAATGTGTTTTTTTACACATATTTAATGTTAAGTTTAATCTTCAGTTCCTATAAAGGTATTTCATAGACTTTAACTAGTCTGATGATATTGTCAAAAGTTCATGCTATCTTTTTACTTAGGAATTTCTAAGTAAGTTTTTGTTACCTTAGTTTTTTAGTTTTCTATGTTTAGTAGTCTTATTATAGATTTGCACCAAAGTTTTATGCAATATCAGTTATACATTTCTTTATATATATGTAAGTTATATTTCACATAGATGCCTCAATAGGGTGTTCGATATACTATGTAAATCAAAATTATATATAGTTATATAATTGTTCTAATAATTAAACATTTTTAATCGATAAATTATGCAGAAGTATTTTTATATATAAAAATTTGTGAAATGTTTTTAGATGCACAAGTTGCATCTATCTTTTTTTATCCAAAGTCTCAATACAATTTAATTCTTTATTATCACTGTTATAAAACTACAGAATTAATTTTTACATTATATATAAGAAATAATATTTTTTTCTAATATATTTTATTTGCACTTGTTACCCAGACTGCTTCAAAAAATTTTTAGGTCAGTTGATAAAATTTTTTAATTAAAATATAAATTTCACTCTGTAACTTTATTTATTAAAGCTTTATATTGATATGCTCAAAATTTGAAATCATAATTTTTGATCAAAAAGGTTGTACATCTAATAAAAGATCATTGAAACTTGTATAACAATAATTATAGAAATATTATATAAATGCCAGTTTCAATTAAAAAATACTTGTCTAAAGAAATATAAATGCAAATTATCTGATAAAACAATACTTACAAATATGAAGGAAGTTGTTGTTAAAGAAGCATTTAACAATATTAGTAAAAAAGAAATTTGTTTATATTGCTGAAGAAGCTTCTACTAACATTAATGAAGAGAAATCTATCAGTATTTATAAAAAACCACTTATCAATATTAATAAAAAGGCACTTACTAAGACAATAAGCAATATAAATAATGAAATATTATCTGCCAATACAAATTCACAAAGAATGAATTAATTTTAAAAATACAGCAATTACCTAATAAAGAACTTTCATCTGCAAATAATCTTCTTTCTATAATGTAGTACCCAAAGGGCTCAAATAAGAACAAAATAATTTTACTATATTTACAATGAAAGGTCTATAATTATTTTACACAAAACCTTTTTAAACATAACTTAAGTTATAAATCTTTACAAGATTCAAACTCAAAATTGAAAAAACAAAATAAAAAACTTCATCAAAAAAATTATTTACTTATTAGACAAACTCAATCAATTGAAGCAAGGGCTTAACATCTTAAGGTCCAAAAATCAAAACACATTTTTAAAATTCATTTATTAATTTATTCAAAGCAGATTACAGATGAAGAATTTTATCAAAAGGCTAAATCAATTTTTAAGTTAAATAAAAAATTATATTTTTGAATACAATATGGCTTACAACAAATATTCTGCAAGTAGGCCAAACATTATTACATATTGCTAATAAATATATGTGACTAATTTATGAATTTTTAACTGGTAAATCATTTTTAGACTGGTTATTTATTTCTACTTTGCATACATGGCATTTAGATGTTTCAGAATCACATTTTAACAAATTAATTGACTAAGCTAAAAAAGCACCTATATTTGGATTAATGGTTGATGAATCAACATGAGGACAAACTAAGTATTTAGTAGTCTGTTATAAATTCTAGAGTAAAAAAGATTAGATGCCTGTTGTAATGATTGCTCAGCTACAAACTATAATAAAATATAATGCTAAAATAGTATCTAATACTGTAATCATATATATTTAAAAGAGTAGCCTAAATATTAAAAATTGCATATTATAGGTAACTGATAACACTTCATATATATTAGAAGAAAAAAAGAAGCCATTAGTCTTTTTAATAAAAAAACAAATACAAGTTCACTATGAATTGGTTGTGGGCTTCATATTGTTCAAATTATAATGAACCACTTTGAGTAACAGGCCTTTGGTTTACTTTCTATTAGTATAAGATTTTCAAGAAATCCACATCCTTATAATTTGCTTCATTTGGCTTGAAAATTGTATAATGATTATGATTCAAGTGATAAAGACAAACTACTTAATTTAAATTCACAAATAATTAAAAACTTGTATAATAGTCTATTAGGATTTCACTATAATAAATATCAATTGCCACTTTGAACATGATAGGAATATGAATTACAAACAGCCAAACAATACTTAAATTAATATTTAGCACATATTAAATTTTCTAATTGGTTTATTAATAAAATAGAAAATTATAAAACCCCAAAACAATATCTTAATAATAGGTATCTTTTTTGATCATAGCTCCTTAATTCTAAATTAAATATTTAAATTAAGTGTTTAGTAAATTTTGCTAAACATTTTTATAAACCACTGATGCAATTTATAGTAGAACAAAATGCAATTACACATATTTATCAAAATAGGCAATTAGTAAAATTATCTCATGATCAAAAGGCACATGAAATGCCTAATAAAATTTATGAATAGTATAATTTTCTTTAAAAAATTGCTAAGAATTTTGAAATATTTTTTGTAGATGGATTAACAGAAGCATTAGATACATTATCTAATAAGAAATTTGGATTATTCTTTAATAGCTTAGAGCAAGGACTTGTTAAAGCTTTAGAACATTTCAAAAAATAGTTTTTATCTTGGCTTCATTTGCCATTATCTGTCTACCATCTGGGTGGTAATTCTGCTAAATCTTTTGCTTCAAGATTTTTTATATAATTCTAAAAAACCTTGAATTAGATCTCCAACAAATGTGAAGATATGATTTGCTAAAGAGCTCAAAGATGATCTAGAAAATGAAATAAGTGGTACCTTTGATTTGCATAAATTGTTATTGCAAGATAGTAATTTTTATAAAGAGTTTGAACAATTCTGTATTGATGATAGATTACTTATATATGATTTTTCAGATTTATATAATTTTATCAAGACTTAAATTTATTTTATAATTATTTATCAACAACAAATAAAAGGTTTTTTTTAATAAATTAAATTTAAAAATACATATAGATATGTTACTATTATTCAAACAGTCTAAATTACAATTATCCTCAGACAAAATAGATAAAAAAAATTTACTAGATAAAATAAATAAAATTAAAAAAAATAAAAAAATAACTTTTCTTCAAGAAATGCAGATATCACAATTCAGACCTAACATTGCTTCAAACATTTTTAATAATCTTTTAAATATATAAAAAATATATATACAAAAATTATATAATTTGCTTAATCATTTATAATTAACTTTATATTATCATTAAAGATCCGAAAACAATAAATTGTATAGGTGTATTTACAGTTTGTACAAACATTTGGTCTAATTTGAAGGCTTTAAATTTTATTATATTTTTTATATAATTTATAATTTATAATTTATGCATAATTTATTATAATAGCATATTATTGTATATGAATAAAATTGATATGGTTATACAAAAATCTTCGATATTAAATTTTTATATGATATCATATATAGTTTTAATTTATATAGTATATTGAACACCCCAATGCCTCAAGTTTTCAATATTAGTAGAACCCAACTTGGTGTATCTGGTTTATAGTTGCATAAAGCTAACTGATTGACAGAAGACAGTTATTATAGTGCAGATATAATTTTTAAATTTTATTATAGGTGAAATTTGAATCTTAGATCTGCTATTTGAAAAATAACAACCTAACTACTATACTAGGATTACTATCCTCTATATCATAAATTTTAAAAATATTATTAGTATATAATTTATTAAAAAATTTATTTATTTATTTACTTTTTGTACCTAGTTTATTTAATAATTCAATTTTGTTTAAAATTGATTTTATTAATTTGTATAAAGGTAGATTAAGAATTGATTTTGTTAAATTATTAACTTTTTGTAAAAAAGGTTTGTTAACCAAATTTTTAATTATATATTTTAATATAAAATAATTAAATAATTAGTATTAGTTAGTTAAATCTTAAACTTTTTTTTTCTTTTGGCAGCCTTACTATAAACTTTTATTAAGATTTTTGTATATAAATTATATATATTTTTAACTTATGATTTCTAGTTTAACATCCTTTAGTTATTTCTTTGAATGCTCAAAAGCAGTCTGTCACACTAATTGGAATTGTACTCAGATTCAAAATCTATACCAAACTTGTTAGAGAGGCTATATGTAAATGGCCTTCTTATTTAAATCTTAAAATTATATATATAATATTTATAAATTATAATAATTATTATTATTTAAAATAAATAATATATGATTTAAATATATATATCAAATATAAATTTTTTAATCTTACAATAAATAAAGGATGTGGCAACCTAGTAAAGTGGTCAGGTTGTCAACCTTTCAAGTGGTAGGTTGGGTGTTCAAATCCTATTGACAGTGAAAATTTGAATAATTATCTATGTAATATTCGTATTACAGCAATTGTTACTAATGATTGGACTAGAATACCTGTAATAGCAGTCGCATCAGCATAACTGATAGGTCATGGGGCATTTGTATAACAGGTTACATGACATTGTCCTTTGGGACAAGGTTGTAAATACATGAAGAAATGCAAACTAGCAATAGGCAGTGCAAACACTAGATAAGTCCTTGTGGCTGTATAAATTTGCTGAAATTAGATAACAAAAAGTCCATTTGGGAAGACCTGAGTAGAGAGGTAGACAGATCTTTAACGGCCCTACTGTAAAGGCTAGCTTTATAAAATGGATATCAAGGTCAAAGTAGCCAGATGGGCAAAAACCTTTAGGTAGAAGTACCACCAACCAGACCACCAGATCGAGCCAGAGGAAAAGGATATCAGGCCAACCTGATATACCAATAGACTGGTTGTAAGTCCTATCAGGCTATCTGGATTGGAAGTTTGATGAACTAGCAGGGGTATACTAAAGTATTTTGGATATGCTGTAAAGTAGATGCTAGGGTTTGTGTAAACTCTACAAGGGCATAGTGGTTTAATAGTCAGCTCTGACCGCAAGTGTTGGTTCTGCCATAGCAATACCTAGATCAGCTATAAAAATAAGTACAAAAGGCTCTGGGGGGTTTACCTTGAGGATAAATTAGTTCTAAGGTTGAGACGATGATCTGAGCATCTGGAATAACCTAGTGATGTTAACACAGATTACAGGTTTAGAGGGTTTAAAGTGAAACATCCAAGCAGGGGTGTTAGGTATGGCAATTAGTAAGGAACCTTTGGGCAGACTCCTTAAATAGGTAATATAGAAAAGTTACACATATAGCCAATTGTATGCTCTTCTGTAATGGTTCATTGAATCACAATACTGATAAGTGATTAATAAAAGTCAAAAGACCAAAGAGATCACCTTAATATCAAAAAAAAAAAATTTCTTACAATAAATTTATATTAAATAATACAAGTTTTAAATTCTAGACTTGTAAATTATTTAAACCTTAAATATATATTTCTAAGTTTTATAATAAATATAATAAATATATAAATTCTTATTTGTAAATTTCTAAATTGTTTTAAATAAAATGCAAAATAATTTTTTATATCCATTAACAGATAATATATATATATTTATTTAGTATTAAGATGAGGTCTTGTTTATATTTTTATTAATAATTTAAAATAGTTATATATATATATGCTATGACTAAGGCCAATACTTGCAGTCTGAATTAACTATTAAATTGCTAACTATATAGTTATTACTATTTGTACAAAACAAATAAATTGAAAATTATATACAAGAATAAAAACTCAGACTAGGTTATCTGTGATTTAAACTTACTAAAATGGTCAAAGCTTATTTAAATTTAAATATTTAGTATATAATTTAATAACATGCTATATTTGATCTATAGAATAAACGAAATATTAATTTTATAAATTGCTTGATTAATAAAGAGCATGTGTTTATATAAGAATGTAATTGGTTAAAAAGTCTGCAAAAATATAAGTAAGTGTAGTCTTTTTGAAAACATGTATATTTTGTAGTTAGTTTATTTCTAAATGTATTACTAAATAGATAGCTCTTTTATAACTAATATTAATAGCATTATTAATTTCAATACCAGATGGCCAATAGTGCAAATGTTCAAGATTATTATCCAAAAAGTTAAATTTTTCATATTCATTAAAGACAAAATCTAAAATAAGTTAAATAAGTTTCAAATAAAATAAGTAATAATAATATATACAAATATATAGGTATTTTTTTTATACAATAACTTTAATCTTATAAAATATAAGTGCTATTAAAGAAAAATAGAATTTAGTTTATTATTGATTATTTATTTAATCAATAATAAACAAAAGTTTTATTTTCTTTAATAGCACTTATATAGTATTACTATACATTATAAGGTTATTTACAAGATAAAGACTTATATAATTAAACTTATATGATATCAAAACTCTTTCTGCTGATCACCAAAACACAAAACCTGCAGAAACAAAAATTGAGACTAACAGGAAAACCACTGTTGAAACTGTGCTTGAAGACTTAACAAAAAAGAAGAAGCTACAAAAATAGAACTAACAAGCAAGGCAGCAGAAAAAAACAAACCAAGAAGCAAGTAAAGAAAAGACAAATTTTCCAAACAAACCTCAAAAAGCAAAAATTTTGGAGAAATAGCTTAGACCTGGAATCGCAGATCTGTTTGAAACATGTAAGTACATGAAAAGACAAACAAACAGACATGTACAAATATAGACAAAATAAACACGTAAGTATCATAGAGTGCATATGATTATAAACAAAGCAGCACAGAACACAGCCACAGATGACACAGACAAAAGCAGAAGAGTCAATGACACTAA
>CAJVQA010004013.1:0-18314 GCA_910591915.1 Cetraspora pellucida | reverse complement strand
ATTGAAAAAGTTATTTAAATGTAGATGTTGAATGAATTTTTTGAGTGAAACAGGTTCAGTGATTTGAGATAGGTTATGTTGATTTAAGAATTTAGTATAGCATGTGTCTATCTTAATAGAAGATGAAGCATTGGAGGTAGAGATAGTATTTGTAATGTCTTCTACAGAGTTGCTCATCATTTTAAGCTTGGCTTGCACAGCTGTGAAGGATACTATAACCTGCTCTGTATGTTGGGTCTGGTCAACATAATCCTGGTCTTTCACTACAATAGGCTTTACTGCCTGCCTATTGTTATTATTCTCTTCTAAGAATAGCTCACTAATAGTGGAGAACATTATAATCTTAGAAGCAGCAGTTGCTTTAATGTTTTCTGTAGAAAAACTTATTAAAAAGGAGTTTCTTAGTTTTGTGTAAAATTGTTGACTGTTTCTTTTTGAGAAGTAAAGTCATCAGGATTAATATCCTGAGTAGTAGGTGGAGTTGGATTTTCTTTTTTAGCTTCAAGTTTGTTTTGGTTTTGCATAAAGAGCATTTCATTGTATTAAGTAAAAATTGAGATATTAAGATGTTTAATTATAAAATTTTTTGCTTCTGGATAATAAGATTTGTCATAATCAATTCTAGTTTGTTTAAGAAAGACTTTAAATTGGGATTGGATTTTGTAGTAGGTAATTATACGAGCTAGAGTATATGTATCAGTAGTAGAGTCTATAATTTTTTCAAGAGCTTTCTCTTTAGATAACTCTTGAATTCCATTATTTTTAGCTGCTGTTTGTAGATATTTTTTTAAGTATTGATAAAAATAGTAAGTTGTTCAGGCTACTTCACTATTAACATTGTTAAGTGATATGAAGCTTTCTTTAGTAGATATAGCTAATTTTCTTAATTCAGTTATGGGTATTGGCTTTGCAAAGGTTACTGCTAGTTGTTAATCAGGTTGGAATAATTTAGTTTCTAAAGGAGGGTATTCCTATTCTTTTGAATTAGATTCTAGTACTGGATGAGATTTGAATAATTGAGAAAAATAAAATTGAGAAATATTTTTGTGCTTGTGTTTTGTGTTATCTGAGAATAAGTTGTATAATTTGTTATAACATTTATGAAAGTGATGAAGTGCTGCTTTGAAAGTAGCTTTAGAGCATTCTTGGAGTGAAGATAAGATATTTGGAAGAGAATAAGTTTCTGGTAAAGAAATTAATAAGTTATTTTACATTGTAGATAAAGAGGTAGATAATGATAAATAATTGTGTATTATAAAAAATATTACACAGATTTAGAAATTATTATCTTTGGTATTGTATTATTTAAATAGAATATGTGGTGTTCATATTTTTTATATATCAAATATGTATATATATTTTGTAATATGCAAGTAAATATTTTTATAAAGTTTCTTTTTTAAAAAGTAATATTATAGTGAAACTGATTGATTATAATAAAGTAAAATTTTAATTTTACTTAATAGTTTCTAAATTAAATACATTCGAATTTAAATTTTATTCTGAAATATATTAACCTTTTTTATAACAAACAGAAAAATTTTCTAAGAGTTATCACTTACTATTATGAACTAATATAGAACTTGTAAATTTCACAGAATTGATTATATGTTTAAAATATCTATATATATATATAATATTAAAAATATATGACTCATATGTATATATATATATATCAGATTCCAGCTCACTCTATTCAGAGTATTATTTAAAATATACTAATAAATAAATTTATATTTTAGATATTGACACTAGTAAATAGGGAGTCAGTTACTCTACAAAACAAGATCTTATATAACCTACAATATGGCTCAATCAATAAGGGTGTGTTAGATTTGCAAGTTGAGATTATAGGTAGTTAATGTAGTTGAATAATGCAACATATAATGTAGTTGTCTAGGAAATAAAATTAGAAAAACATTAAATAACTAAAGGCCAACAAAGACCAATCTTAGCTTTTGTTAATAATATGTAAAAAAAATTATAGAAATTTATTTTTCAATTTTAGTATTTATGAATGCTAAAATAAGACATATAATGATTGATATTTGGATAAAGTACATGAGCAAGACAATTATATGAACAAAGATCTATTACTATTCTACTTAACAATAGATCTGGGTTTGGGTATTTTAGTTAGCACTATATTTACTTAGTGAACTTAAGTTTATATAGATCAATAGGAACTTGATTAAATGTGAAAGTTGTAAGTAGCATAAAACTTATTCTTTCTAGAGACTTTATAGTCTTTATTTATATTAAAAAAGTACTGTTACAAGTAAATGGCTTATATACTATATGTCTAATTTATATAACAAATTTCATAAATGCAACAATGTTATAAATGCAATAAATGTGATAAATTACAATTTCTTTCATGCTTGTTAGTTGAGCTATAATACAAGACTGGGTTAAATTCAGGTTCACATATAAATTGTTAAAGATTAAAATAAAAACATATAGTTTATTAACATAAGCTTATACAGTACAACTGTAATAAAATTAGAGTACAATTGCAATACAACTGTTGTTACAATTACAATACAAGTATTGATATAATTACAACATAATTATAATACAATAAGACTATAATATTGCTTATTTCTGTACAATTTTTATACATAATTACTAACCAAATTTAATATTATAGAATTATGTACAATTATTTTGCATAATTATTGGTCAAATTTATTGAATTGTATATTTTTATACAATTATTATTACTTTATAGATTTTTTAGTTTTTCTGCTTCAATACAAATATTGTATTGTATTAAATCTATTTTGAATATAAGTTGTATAAAACTTAACAAAAATATAATTTATTCTGTATAATTTTTTTTTATAGGAAAGAGGATTGTAATTTGTAATTAGGAGTGTTTGAGTATATATAAAAGATAAATGGATTATAGTAAATATGCTATAACAAAGAAGTAATAGTTTCAACTTGGTTAATATTATTGTGAACTGAGTAAGATAAAGTTAAACTAAAATTAGTTATAACTTAATTGTAATAATCAGTAAAAAGATTAGAGAGAATGTTAATAGTAGATAAAAAAAGTGAAAGATGAGATAATATGTGTTTAAAGAGAATAAAGTTAACAGAGTTATAGGCTTTACTTATATCTTGTGAAAGTAACTAAATGCCTTATAATTGCAAAAAGCATCTTCAATAAGATTGTTAAGAATATAGATAAAAAATAAAGTACTGTTGTTAGAAAGAATAACATAATTAAAAGATAAAAGGATGGGATGGATTAAAAATACAGAGCTAAGTCAATTGATAAGAATTTTAGTATAAAGTTTGTAAATATGTTCAATAAGACTAATAGGTTGAGTAAGGTTGAGGTTATTATTAAAGAAATTTTATTTAAAAATAAAATAAATGTAACTATGTTTCTATTTCTTAAGAATTATGTTTTCAAGAAAGCAATGGTTAAAAAGAGCAGTAATAGCAGAAGTGCATTGAGAGCTAATATCTTTAAGTATTTTATAACTAATATCTGTAGAACTACAGGCTTTATTATTAGATAATTTAGAGAAAATTTTCAGAAGTTCATCATTAGTAATAGGAGAATTAAGAGAATAATACCAAGTTGAATTAATGTGAAGAAGTGGAAGGTAGTGTTGTTGCCAAGAATTATTAAAGAGAGTTTGATTAATAGATTTATGTGCAGTCCAGTCTTGAAAATGAAATCAAATATATTGTTTAATGATTAGTAGTTCAGTAATAAGCTCTTGAGAAAGTTTTATATTAGTGAAGTAAACAGGTTGATGGTAATAATTAAGAATGCTGTTAATAGTTTAAATAAGATATGTTGTAAGGTTAATACATCTTTTGTTAGTAGTTTGTTTAATTTGTTGTTAAAGTAAGAGAGAGTTTTCAAGATGATAGACATAAAAGAGTTGTTTTCAGATTGAGTAAACATATTAAAGCCAAGTTTAAATAAAGGTTAAATTAGTAAAGATAAGTAATTGATAAACACATTGTGATTGTTTTTTAATTTAAAAGATGTTTTAATTAATATAAAAGGTTTTGAAATATTGAGTAAGTTTTTTAATAAGTTTAATAATATAACTAAGTTATTGAAAGATAAGTGTAATAAGGTACTGAGATAAGTATTGATGATTGTAGTTGCATTTGTAAAAGAATTTGTTAGAAATAGTATAAGTAGCAGTGTAAATAATAGAGCATTGAATTTTGTACCAAGTGGTTTCAATACTTTTATGAGTTTATTATTGATAGAAGTTTTGTATAATAGGAGTTGTTAAGATAAAGTATCTATAAAGGATTCTTAATCTTTTGTAAATATGGCTTTGTAGTTGAAAATACAGTAGTTAATACCAGTGTGTTTACATAAAGGTTTGCTATAAGCATGTAGAAATGTTCAGGTAGAGAAAAGAATTAGATGGTTACTAAAGATAGAAGTTTGACTATTATTAAGACTGTAAGAAAAAAAATTGTATATTGAATTGGTCAGTTCAGATGTAGTTAATACAACTACTGCTAATATTATTAGATCAGATAAAGTGTTTGTTGTTAAATTGAACTTCAATATTATACATATTAGAATTATTAAGAAAATTAATAAATTTATATTTAGAAGAGAAACTATAAGTATTGTTCTATATATTGAAGTCACCAAGAATAATAAAATGATATGAAGTTGAGAGACTTGTTGGATCCAGTTAATTACTTTATTTTGGGTTTGGTTATAAATAGAAGTATTAGTTGATGACAAGTATACTAAAATAATGTAAAGCTTGATATTACTTTAAAAGAAAATATCAAGTGCTATTGCATCTTCAGAATAAGTATAAACACTGTAAATATGAGTTTAAGATGCTTTTCATAAAGATAGAGGAGTTAAACTAGTAATAAGTAAAGAAATTATTATTGCAAAAAAAGAGATTGGATTTGTTAAAGATTTTTGTTTCTATAATGCTTGCAATAGATATGTTATGATTAAGGCAATAATCTTGTTATGCTTCTTTTTTAGTAGATTTATTAAAGCCTCTAATATTGTGTATAATAATAGTTAAATTGGGATGATGTGGAGTTGGATTGAATAAAAATAAGAAAAAATTACAATTAAAGGTTAAAGAATGATTATTAAAAAATAAATCAGATATGATAGAAGTAGGATTAAAGAAGTTAGATCTGAGAAGAAGATTATAAAATATAAAAAGAAGATATAGAGCAATAACAATATAATTTGGTAAAAGAGTATTATTGGGAAGATATATGTATATTTATTATAAGATGTATTAACAGAAAATGTAATACTAAATACTGTTTTGTTGTTATTATATTTATCAATATGTTGAATTAAAGTTTGAATAGTTTGACTATGAAGGAGAAATAGTAAATTGTAATAAAGAAGAAATTTGTTAAAGCATATATGAAAATTATAAGAAATTAAAAATATTGTAAATAATCATTCAAAATTGTTTTTTACAGAATTGATTACTATATGCTTGAGTCTCATAGCTGTGCAAGATACTATAGTCTGCCTAGTACATTGGGTCTAACTATTATTATCCTAGTCTTTCACATAAATAGACTTGTTTACCTGTTTATTTATATTATTTTCTTTATTAATTATTGTAGTTGTATCTTTTAATAAAGTGATAGCTGCTTTTATATTGATTATAGAAGACAAGAAACTTAAAAAAAAGATTATAAAAAAGTGAGTCAAGAATTGAAACTAGTTGAAAATCAAGATTGAATTTTTTTACTAAAAACTTTTTAGCTGCTGAATAAGTAATATCATTAAAATATTTAACAATTTATAGATAAGTAGGCTTTTAGTTCTTTATAACATCAAAATAAATAATAATATGAACAAAAAATTTAGTATTAATAATGTTTTTTGTTAATAAGTTGATAGCCTCCTCTTTAGAAAGAAACTATATATTGTAATTTTCTGCAGCAGTTTGATAATAAAGAAAAAGATAGTAATAGAAATAGTAGTTGTAATTTTTTGGTTTAGTTTTAACTTTGTTTTTTCACAAACAAAGTTTTTAGCTTGGTCAGCTAACTTGTTCAAGGCTTTGATAGAAATAGATAGGTTAAATAAAGCAGCATGTTCTTTATTTTTATAAAAAAGTATAGTATTAAAAGTTAAGTAAATTCATGTTTTATTATCTTTGAGAGTGAATAATTAATAAGATTTGTTTAGAATATTGTTAAAGAGTTTGGTACTGTTGTTAACCTGTAGTTTTTCCTTTAATTATAGTAATAACAGAAGCTGTTCAACTATAGTATGATGACTATAACTTGACAGATTCTATACAAAGTCTATATAAGATTTAACAAACTACAAAGTAATTTGGAATTTTAAGACAGAAGTAACAATAGATAGTATATGAAGATACTAAATATTGCATTTAGTTTATTAACTATAAAATGTATAAAGATATTTAACTTTCTTGAAGAGTCAGAAAGTAGTGCTTTTATAGATATTATATATATATAAATTATTATAATAAAGACTATTCTATTACTAATAAATGCTATATATAGTAATATTAAGATATATAAGAAGTAATAGATATAATAAATATAATATATATAAAAAATATAATAGATATAATAGAAATAATAGATATAATAGATATGTAATATCTGTTAGATTTGTTAGATATGTTAAATATATTAGATCTAATAGATCTGTTAGAAATATTAGATTTCTGACACAGTAATGTAAGCCAATTAGAATCAAATTATATGTACTAAAATTAGTACTTTCATTAAAATTATTCTGATCTCATAATCTTATAATTAGAATTACATGATCTTGTACTCATTAGAACCATTTTGGTAAACTAAATCTAATAGTAGTTGTTTCATTCAAATTGGTTTGGTATATCAAAGTTATAGCTAAAAATGTGTAAACTCTTAATGTTAATACTAACATGAAACTTTTTTTTATCAAAGTATTGATATAGTTTATTGTTGCAAGTAAGACAGTAAAAGTTAGCAACTTAGAATGCTTTTTTATATTATTCATAAAGTGAATTGGGTTTTTGAAATATGTAGGTTTCAGAAAAATATTTTGAAAATTAAAAATAAAGTGTTAATAAATTTAATTTAAAGAGAAGTTTTAACTTTTTCTTTGTTAATATTAGATAAGAATTGTTAACTATAAGGAGAATAATAGGTTTCAAACCAAGAGTTAAAGTAGTTAAGAGAATTTTTAAATAAGAGAATGCAAAATTTTTTAAGAAAGAGTGTTTTAGGAATATTAAAAAATAGTTTAATGTTAAATTTGACATTAGATTAGATAGTAAAATATTTTTGTAAAAGGTTAATAGTTTAAGTAAAAGATTTAATTTTGAATCTTTTAGGTCTAAGTTGTAAATCTTTAGCAAATTTTTGGTAATCAATAAATTAATAATTATTGGAAAAAAGAAAATAGGAGTATGCAATATTAAGACAAAATTGAAAATGATTGATTATAAATAGTATATAAAGAAATAGTGACTAAAAATGCAAAAATTTCAAAATAATTAAATTTAATAAAGAGAATAGTAATAAATTTGAGAATAAAGTTTTTAAGAATAAATTCAAAAATATCAAAAGGAATTGTAACACTTTTTTCAATATTAGGATTGTTTTTATAAATAAGATCAGTTAGGAATTTAGGTTATTGTTCTGCTATTATATAAATAATGTAATAGAATAAAGTCTTAAATGCAGATTAAGTAGAGATTACAGATTTAATTTCTTTAACAGAATAGAAATTGTAAAAAATTTTTTAAGGAAAATAAAAAGTTAAAAAAAAAAAGTAGTTTGTAGTTTTTATTAAATTGCATTTCTTCAATAATAAGAAAATTTGCAAGCTAATTATATGTAAGATTAGATTTTGGTTTAAAAACACTTGAATAAGATTAGATAAGAGGTTTGTTGAAAATATTATTAGATTGATTAGAGTTACTAAAGTTATTAAAATTTAAGTTAGTATTATCAGAGATGATAATAATAGGAAGTTGATTAGTAGCAAGATTAGTATTAGTAGTTGTAAAAAAAAAAGTCAATAAAATCAGAAACGGTAAAAGAGTTTTGGTAAGAGAAAACAGTATTAGAATTATTAGTTTGAGATAATTCATGAAGAATATTTTGGAAAGTTTGTATAAGATTCTTTTTGTTTGAGATGAGTTAGCTTTATGTTAAGATGAGTCAGTTATGCAAACAAGATGATAAACTTTATTATTTTTAGTAATATATTTTTCATTAGATAGTAATACTCATTTTTTTTTAGTACAACCAATTAGAAGAAAGCATTTGAAACAGGTATAATAATGTATATTAGATATAAGAGATAAAAGAACATTGTCAGTTGAAAAAGAGAGATTAGTTATAAATTGTTGAATTAACTTGTTAAGATTCTTTTTAGAATTGATATTAATATTGACTATGATAAACTTGGTAATTTGGATATAATTGTTGTTAGTATTTAAGATAAATTTGGTATGATATTTGTTACAGAGACAAATAATTACAGAAGCAGAAATAGAAATATAGAAGAAATAAGTAATTTTGTCAAATCTGTGATTTTTAGTTAAGCAAGAAGTTGGTTTGACTTTGAAAGAGATTGGATGATTATTGTTGTCACTTTCTTCTTCATAGAGAGTAATTCTGAAACTGTTAGAAAAGTTTTGATAGATGTAGTTAAAGTCTACTGTATCAGGCTTTTGGTTAATTAGTGTAGATATTTTTAGTTGTAATAAGTTGAATAAATGTTGTATTAAAAAAACTTTGAAAAATTTTAAGTTAAAAATTTAGTTAAATAATTATTTTCAAAAGTAGTAGATAAAAACAAGAGTTATATAGTTAAATATTACAGAAATAACACAGAAGTGTAACTATGATAGTTAGGGCCACAAATGTGACTCAAATACTAGTATAGATTAGGTTGCAATACAAATTACTGTTTATAATTAATAAGAACCAAAAATAAAAATAACTAGATTATGTTAATAAGTTTTAATTAATAGATTAGTTACAAAATTTTGGTATAAATTAATAAAGTATTGATTAGAAAATGATAATATAATTATAAAAAAATATGTAAGAAAAAAAGTGAATAGAGTATAAACAGAAAGTAAGAAAAAAGTTTTACAAAAGAGTAAAAAATAAATTTAGTTATAGTTTAGCTAATATTGAATCAAAATTCTTTCTTCAGAGCTTATTTTGATTAGACAAATATGTATTACAACTTTAGTTAAAAGTATAAGACAGATTATTAAAGTAGAAACTGTGAAAAGATTAAATTACTAAAACTAGAAACCAAAAGCTGTTAATACAGTTTTCTTACTAAGTTTGAGAACTAAATATATAATATTTTCAGTATATATATAAAATATTGAGCTAAATAAGTTTACTTAAGACATCAAAATAAATTGTTTTAGTAAAATAAAAGTTATAAGAGTTTTTGTATGAATGATTTTTTGTTAATTTTTGTGCAATAGATTTGTAAAAAGAGTTTTTATACTTATTTATTATAAGAAATTTTATTTTAAGTATTTACAACTAAAAAAATATTTTGAATTTTTATGAGAATAAAGATGATTTTGAGCTCTATCTTTTTATGTAAGTTTGCCTTTATTTGGTAACAATATGACTAACTATATTAAGTAAAGCTTTAGCATATAAAAAATATTGTTTTTGTATAAACAAAAGCTTATAATTCTGTACAAATATTTTATTTTATAATTACAAATATGAAATAATTTTATAAAAGGTTTTTACTTGGTATTGTATATAAACATTCAGAAATTTTATATATTGCAAGCTAATTTCTATATTCTTATTGAAAAATAATCAAGAAAAATTCCATTTAAAAATCTAATATAACTAATAAATTTTTTAGTACTAAGTACAAAAGAAAATTCTATTTATACAGTAAATAGTGAAATTGGTTCTTGTACTTGTTTAATAGAAATATTGGATGCTTTCTGTAAGCATTAAGGAGTAGTGTTAACAAAATTTCATCTTTTATTAGCTAATTTTATCTCATCTTTAATATCAGAAGATTATAAAGTTTATGCTTATATAGCATTTAGTAGTAGGGCACAAAATGGATTGGGCCAAATCTGAAAATTTGTAGGCCAAGCTAAGTTTGGATCTAAATTGGACTCAAATTTTAAGCTTATTATTTTGTAGACTAGGTTTTGAATTAATTTTACTAAAACTAAATCAGGTTTGAGTTTTATAAGCATACTTGGTTGGGTCTAATGGGCTTAGTAATATTTAGTAAAAATTATTGCAAACATTAGAAAATCAAATAAATGTATAGAGATAATATATGAATATTATATCTATAGCTGCAAATTATGATATAAGAGGTAGCTACATTGATCTAAATGTCATATTTATAGTAAAAACTTTAATAATATAAGAACTATATATATAGGTTTAATATAAAAATTACTGTTATGCAATTATACTTTCCTCTAAAATTTAAATCATTTGATCATCAATTATAGCAGCTAGATTTATGTTAATTTATAACTCACACCAAGATATATATTTTTGCATTACTGTAATTTTTTTTAAGCTAACTTACAAATCTAATTAATCAATTTATATATAAAGATATATATAATACATTTGTACATGCAAGATAATGCATAAGGATAAAGTTTTTATGGTGCACTGTTAAAAAAAAAACCAAACTACATAGTAAGTTTAGTACATGCTCAAATAAAGCAAAACATACATATGTATGTATTTATGTAAGAAGGTAAGTTAAATAAAAAAAAAATACAACTTTTGAACTAGATAAGAGCATATTAGATACACTTAAAAATAATTGTATATGATTTCAGAGTTTTTTGTACAGTATTTTTCATATTTTAAAAGCATGTAAGTCAAGAAGTAAGATTTAGCAATAGGTTTCTTTTTCAGGTTAAGTCATTCAAAAGTACTAAAAAATAATTATAACTTGATATAAAATAGATTATAGTATGTAAAAAATTAATATATCAGAGAACTATATTTTACAGATTCTGAATTAGTTAATAATCTATTATTATTTATTGATAGAAAGCCTAAAATAACTATGAATAATAAAGATTTTGAAACAACTACTACTAGTAAAAGTACTAAAAAAACTACTATTACTGAGAGCTCTGAAATAGCCATTATTAATGAAAATCCTAAAACAACAACCATTGATAGAAAATGTAAGAGAAGCAAGTTAGAATTGTAGGTCTTTAAAGAAAACATTTCATATATTATAATTCTAAAAAGCATAATAATTCTTGTTTTATAATGTAATTTGTTAACTTTGTAAACTAGTTAATTTATATATTATATAATTTGTTAGCAAATTCTGCAAAATGTACATACTGTAATAATGTTTTGAAGCATAATAATGATACAGGTACAAGCTCTCTAATTTATTATTTAAAAAACACCAAATATAAAAAACATTTAAATAATAGATCACAACAAACATTGCAGTTATCTGCATCAGGTCTTACTATCTATAAGTTTTCCCAAGAAAGAAGTCATTAAGATATAACTAAAATGATTATTAAACATGCTTATCTGTTTTACATAGTAGAACATAAAGGATTTTTAAAGTTCATTAATAATTTACAACCCAAGTATAAAGTAGTAAGTGAATTGATAAAAAACTTAAAGTAAAGGCCTGCACAATGATAAAAGAGGTACCTAGATGCCTAAGTTATATAACTAACTTGTGAACATTAAACCAAACTCTCATATACATGGTTATTATATATTATTTTATAGATAAAAGTTGGAGGCTTCAAAAATTAGTTTTATCATTCAAATTAGTTCCTACGACATATACAGATGTAGTTATTAGTGAAACTCTTTTAAAGTGTTTTAATGATTGGAATGTTGTATCAAGAATTTTAGTAATAACTATGAATAATACAACTAGCAATAATGCTGCAATTACTAATTTAAAGCATAAACTTGATGAACAGAATGTGCTTGTTGCCAAAGGAAGTTTGCTGCACCAATGTTGCTACACTTACATATTAAATCTTATTTCAATAATGGTCTTAAAATGGTTAAAAATATTGTTAACAAAATTAGAGAATGTGCAAAGTATATACCAAATTTTGATAATGCAATTATTGGGTGCTGTTCCAAGCTTGTAACAAGTCAGAGATCAGCTCTTGACATTCCTACTCATTAGAATTCAGTTTATCTAATGCTAGTATCTATTATTTCATATAAAAAAGTATTTGAGCATTTTGCATTGTGAGATATTAACTTCAAGCAAATTATGCCTTTTGAAGAAGAATAGAAAAGTGCTAAAAGCATTTGTGATTTTTTAAAACTATTTTATAAAAGTGATAATAAATTTTTACTGCATTTGTACAAAATAATACCCATAAGCATTATTTTATGTAAATGTGATAATAAATTTTATTGAACCTATATGCTAACTAGTTATTTAAATATAGTTACAAATATTATATCAGAAAGCAAATATTCAACAGCAAATATTTTATTTCCTTACCTTGTAAAAATTAAATTACATTTTGAGTAAAATACTATTAACTCAGAACTTTTTATTTGTCAAATGATCATACCAATGGAATTTAAATTTGATAAATATTAGGCAGATACTGTTGATGTGTATTGCATTGCATTAATAATAGATCCTTGTTATAAAATATCACTACTTACTCATATTTTTAAGTATAAAATGGACTTGTTATTTACTGAAACTGAGAACAAGCTGAATTTTATAAAAAGAAGGTAGTTACTCAGTATAATATCTTTAAATATAAATTCTATTTACTAATTTAATAACTATTTATTCATACAGAGCTATAATAATTTATAGATTAATATATATTCAAAATACAGATGCTTTTAATTATTATTATAGTTATTCTAATTTTAATTTGCAAGATAATGAATTAATGCAAGACTTTAACTAATATCTTGTAGCAAATCAAATTAGTTTAATTAATAAAACAGGTAAGTTCAAATAATATCTAGCTAACTTACTTTTTCCCTATTTTTTTATAGAATTATTTAACATTTTAGCCTGGTAAAAGAAAAATAAACAAAGATATCCTTCTGTAGCAACTATGGCAAGAGATATCCTTGCCATCCTAGTAACTTCTGTAGTTTCTGAATCAGTAAGTAAATTCCTGTTAAATATTAATTAATTAATGTTAACATATTACTTTATTCAAGTTTTTAGTATAACAGAAAGAATTGTTAATAATTATTAGTTGAGCCTTAATTCTGAAACTATTGAGATGCTAATCTGTGGTCAAAATTAATTAAGAGATGTGAAAAAATAAGGCTAAACATACTAGAAAGTTATATATATTTAGAACTGATGATTTTTTTTTATTTAAAGTAATTAAGCTAATCTTTGCTTCTAACTTTTCAGATATTTAAACTAAGAGGTATGATATAAGTTTATCAAACAAAGAACTCAAAAACTAGAATCTAATAAAATTGATAATATTACAGTTACAAAGGATGAACTTGTGGCATTTAAATATTGTCAAAGTGCAATAATATTTATTAGTTTTTTGGTTGCATCTGATGAACTACTTTTTGATAAATTAATTGAAAAAAAAGCTGGTTATAGTCTCAGAAGTTTCAAGTTTGCTATTGTTATCATTATTATGAAATTAGTACTAGCATGATTATTCAAGTTTCAGATAGGTCATATTAGTTAAATCGAAATAGAAATGTAAAGGATTTGTGCAAAAAATTTTTTTTAATTTCATTGACTTAAAAATTTTTTTTGAGTAATATATAATTTTTTAAATTTTTACATATTAAATGTTCAAATTGTTATTATTATTTTTTAATTCATATTGATATTTTTTAGCTTATAATATGATACTAAAGAATAAATCTTGAATTTAACTAGACAAGTATTATTATATATTAATTTTAATTAATTATAGATACTGATTATTTTACACTTTACAATAGAAAAAAAAATAATAGTAAGTTTATTATCTTTCACTAAAACTTGGTTAAATTCAGTAGTTATTAATATATAATAATACATTCTTAATTTAAAAAATAATATAGATGTTAAATTAAAAAATAATCAAACCTAAGTAATTATAGATTTCAATATTATGGTGCCTTGATATTTTAATCTTTGTAAATATAATTTTAAAAGATTTATAATCCTATATCAGGCTGTGTGAAACTGCTAAGTCAACATATTTTTCTATAATATTAAACAAAAGGAATCTTTCTGCTGATTAAATATATAATATGGTTGTGATTTGACTTTTTTTTTTTTTAATTATGACATTATTATTTAGTTAGGTTTTGAAAATTAGCAACTTAATTTGAGCTTATAACCAAATCCAAATATAATCCTTTTTAATAATAGTATCAAAATAAAAAAAACTACTGATTTATTAAATATGCATGTATTTAAAGTAGTATTAAAACTTTAAATTATTCAAAAATATGTAAGCTTTTAATTAGGTTTAAATATTTAAAAGATCAAATTCTGAAATTTAATTAAGAACCAAATAAGACAATTAATAAATAATGTTAGAAATGAAGTTCAATAAAAACTATTTTAATAGCAAATAAAGTGGTATTTCTGATTAGATAATTCATTCTTATAATTTTATCTTAAAATATCTATATTTATACATTATAGTATATTAATAATAAAAAATGCAATTAGATGTTGTATTATCTAAAAAGCATAATTTTATATAATAAATATATCAATAAATTTTCTTATCTAGTTATTGATTTAAAGATAAAAACTTTATTATTATGATTTTAAATTTGTAACATAAGCAAATTATAGCTATTTTTGTTCATAGTTCTATCTTTTATTAATAGAAATATCTAAAATGTAAATTTTTATAATATATATATTATTAATTAGGTTTAGTTATGATCATCTTGGATTAGAGTTAAAGCAGATTTAAATTGTTATATATAAGCAAAATTAACTTTTTAATATTTTTACTTAACTTATCCAAACTAGTTTTAAACTATTATTTTTTGTATTTTTTAAGTTTTTTGCCAGATAATAAATTAATAGGTGTGCTATTTTTTTTTTTAATTATATTAAAATTTTATTTACAGCAAAATTCTATAATTTGATTGGTTAAATAGCATGTGATTCTGCACTACTTTAGACAATACTCTAGTTTAGGCTAGGCCTAATTTGAAGCAAACTTGGCCTAGCCTATACTCTAAGATTTTTTTTTTTACCAGACCAGGCTTGGGCTCAAAAATATTTTTTGGGTTTGGGTTTTTTTTAGACAAGCGTGGCCTGGTCTGGCCCATTCTGTGCCCTACTTGGTAGGTGTTAATTTAAATTAAACTTTATTATATATATATAGTTATATATAAACAATTTTTTTTTAGATTATATTGCTAAAATATTTCCTTTTATGCATTATTATATGCACAATATATATAATAAAATCAAGAAAGTTTACATCATGAAATGAAAATATTAATAATACATTAATTACCAGATCAAAATAATTTATTAATAATATATATATAATAATTATATATAATATTGTAATATTAATTTTTTGAAAATATTTTTTTTAGTAAATTAAGAGAACAAAGCAATGAAAATAAAGAAATTGATATTTTTGACTTTGCTTCATTTTTGAAAGTTATTAAGTCAGACTATCAAAATGCTGAGCCAATATTATAAATCACATTAGATAAATTTAAGAATCATTACAATGCAGCAAAATCAAAGTTTATCTTTTGCTTATCTTCTTTTTTTATAATTTTAATTGTAACCTAGATTCAATAATTTATATTAAAAGTGATGCAAATATACAGGTTTAAGTGGAATCAATAAACTGACAAAAAAGAAAAGAGGATTTAGATTCTCAAGTTATTTCTGCTCAAAAAAAGAAAAAACTAAATAAAAAATTGCATAATTTGAGCAAGAACATAATAAATAATCAGCCAAATTAAAGAATTAAAGTATTATAAATAGTTTTTTAAATAATTATGCTAAAATAAACATTTTATAAATTTTGCAATTATGTAGAGAACCAGGGTAATAATGGCCAGACTCAATATACAGAATAGGCTATAGTATTCTGCGCAGCTATATAAGCCAAGTATATAATAAGTAAATCTACAAAAGAACTCTCTACTTCCTTGAACTTCATTTTATTATTTAATAAATATGATTTTACTGTACTAACAGTAGTATATTGTACTACATTGTAACATTTTTTGAACCCATTTATCTACCAATCAAGAAAGCTGCCTAACTTCATATTATAGAATTATCTTTTTATTAATTAGTTTGTTATGTACTACTAGTTACATCATATGCTTAATGCAGAGAATTCATGTATGGCTAAGTTTTAATCAGTGGCATTAAAATAGAATAGCATTATGCATATCAATTTCAATTACATACATTTTTTGTTAGTAGCTTGGCTAAAATAATAATCAATGAATAGTAATAAATAGGCAAGGGCTTCAGGAAGATGTTAACAACTTTTCTCACCAAATTTTTTTTTTTTGACAAGTTTTCTCATATATAAAAGGAGATAAAAAAAAAAGATGATTAAAAAGTGTATAATCAAAAAGAACTGTGCCAAAATATTGATATTACTAACCCGACAAGCCAACAAAGCCTATAGAAAAACACAACAAACAATTCAAAACTTCTTTTTTTTTTCTTTTATATATATATATATATATTTTTTTTCAATAAAAATATTTTATCAATTTTGAACATGAGATGCATTTTACCTAACATTAAAGAAGGAAGTAAGGTCACCATTTTGGGATCTGTTGTAGGCAACAATATTGCCTATCTACTTTTAGGAGCTACATGGAAAACCAAATGACTTTCTGCAACAATTTTACAGGTAGCAAGTGGTATTAATCATCAGGTGCTTAGTTTTGACAATAGGCCAGAAGCAGAAATTGAAGTATCAGCAGGTTGTATGAAATTAGTAGCTGCAGAAGCAGTTACCAATGATAATAATAATTAGGACAATAATGTATTAGATGTATTAACTACTGGTGAACCTGAGACAGATTTCTCAAGTGATAGTGAGCTTAGTGAGAATGCGAAAATAAATATTAGTGATAAAGGTGAAAAAGATGAGATTTTTTGGAAAAATGCAACTGTCATGATTGATTCTTATCAAGTGAATCATTCTTATTCTTAAGCACCAATAGTACATATTTCTGATATTGTAGATGTGTCTTCTAGACAATTCTTTGAATGCTTTTTACCCATTGAATATATTATTTTAACTGTAATACCTTTCACTAATAAATGTGCATGTATGAGTGAATAACTCTGGAAAGATTTGACATGAATGAAATTTATGCATTGTATTAGTATTTTAACAATAATGACTTATATTCAATGTGCTGATATTGTAGATTATTGGTCTACTAGACAAGAAACATCTAGTGTATTGTTGTTATTTGGACAATATATGTCACATAGAAGGTTTTGGGACATCATTAAATACTTAATACTTACTGATATACCAATGAATGATGATCCATATCATTTTGCCTGCCAGTTTCAAAATGCATTTAATGATAATCTTTTTCGTGTTATTACACCTGGAGATTACTTGTGCATTGACAAATCAATGTGCCAATGAATAGCTAAAATTGATAAAAGACCGTTTCAAAGAAAAATTTCAAGAAAGCCTCATCCAGTTGGTTGTAAATTTAAAGCCATAGCAGATGCTTGGATTAATTTGTTCTTGCGATTAGATCCTGTAGAGCCCACTGAATTTGCTAGAAAAAAAAATTTTCGGATTAACATATGGCAACAGTCGCAACTATGTTGCAATTAACTGAGCCATGATTTTATAGTAATAGAACAATTATAGCAGACACATGGTTTGGTAATATAAATACAAGTGTTACTTTGTATAAACATGAATTTTATTTCATTTTACAATTAAAAAAATGTCATTATTGGCCAAAATATATTCCTTCTAATATTACAGAAGTTCTTGATAGTTAATATGGTTCAATTAATAGTCAGATAGAAAAATTTGATAATGTTGATCTTATAGTATGTTCTCTTCATAACTGTAAAGATATTGTATTGCTTGGTAATTGCTCAACAACAAGTCCTAAAAGTGAAATAAAAAGATATATTAAAGGATACAGTGATGTAAAATTTATGCAGCCTGCTCTTTTTGATGAATACAATAAATACAGATCAGCTGTAGACATGCTTAACAATTTGTGTAATAATGCTCTTTCTTATTTTTTTTTTTTTTAAATATTAACAGTAAGGCCATGCCTTTAACTTTATTGAAATTCAATTGAAGTTTTTATAAAGA
>CAJVQA010004012.1:0-18318 GCA_910591915.1 Cetraspora pellucida | reverse complement strand
AAAAATAAAAAATAAAAAAATAAAAAATAAAAAAATAAAAAATAAAAAAATAAAAAATAAAAAAATAAAAAATAAAAAAATAAAAAATAAAAAAATAAAAAATAAAAAAATAAAAAATAAAAAAATAAAAAATAAAAAAATAAAAAATAAAAAAATAAAAAATAAAAAAATAAAAAATAAAAAAATAAAAAATAAAAAAATAAAAAATAAAAAAATAAAAAATAAAAAAATAAAAAATAAAAAAATAAAAAATAAAATTAGATAAAATATGTAAATAAAATATATAAATATAAGTACAGAAGACAGTATTTTTGTTATTAGGATATCATATTAAGTTTTAAAAATATTTTTATTTAAGTAGTAGTTTAATAATATGCTCAGACTGCAAGTAATTGCCAAAATAACTGTATGTAGACATATGCCAAATATAAACTTAGATATTATATAAATAACTAATATAGTACTATTAATGATCTTGTAAATATAATCTTAAATTATATTATCTTAAATTTAAAATCTAATAATCTAATTAACAATGTTATTAAAGTTCAAAAAAAAAAATAAGATAAAATTATATGATCTAATATTTTAAAATAATTTTTTTATATATTGTATACTAGGTAAAGGATTAGTTATATAATATTAATAATTTCTTCTATTAAAATAATAATAAATTTAATTTTGAATTTATATTAAAATGTGATAACTTAGTAAAATGAATAAGTTGTCAACTCTTTAAGTAATATATTGTAAGTTTAAAACCTACTGATAATAAAAATTTGAATAATTATTTATATAATAAAGTATTTAAACAAACAAGAACTCTTGAATGGAAAATACTACTAACTAGAAAAGAATATCAAATTAACTTAATATACTAATAACCTGGTTATAGTTTTACTGAACTATCTGAATTGGAAGTTTGAAGAATATACTAAAGTAATTCAAATATACTGTAAAGTTATGCTAAGGTTTGAATAAACTTTACAAGAATATAATAGTTTAATAATTAATCCTGATTACAAGTATTAGTTCTGTTATAGTAATATCAGATCAACTATAAAAATGAATACAAAAGGGTTTAAAAGGTTTATTTTGAAATAAAATAGTTCTAATATTGAGATAATGATCTAAATATAACCTAATAATGTTAACACAAGTGCAAGTTTAGAAGGTTTAAAATAGAATACTCAAGCAAAGGTATTAGGTATAACAATTGGTAGAAAACTTTCAGATGAACTCTTTAAATAAGTAATATAAAAAAGTTATATGTATAACTAATTGTACATTCTTTTTGTAATAATTTATAGAATCACATTATCAAAAAAATTATTAATAAATATTAAAAGATCAAAGAGGTTTATCTTAACATCAAAAAAAAAAAAATATATATATATAGATGAACTACTTAAATTAGATATCAAAAATATATATATGACTAGTTGTAACCTTCTATATAAAGGAACTCTTAAAAGTTTTCATGTCTATATAAACTTTTATAAAACTCATTTCTTAAAGACAAAAACTTTTAACTTTTAAAAAAAAAACTTTATAAAATTTTATTTAAAAACTCAAATTGTTTTTTTTTTATATACTCAAAAACTAAACATTTCTAAATACAGTCAAGTCTGAAGTTTTTGAATATATAATCTAGGTAAAGATATAACTAAGACAATAGTTAATAAATGTAAGATATTTATTTAACTAAATAGTAAGATATAACTTAGGTTGAGATATAACCTAGTAAAGATATAACTGAGGCTTGACTGTATGAAAGTAATGGTAATTCTTCTCTAATTTTTACTACGTATAAACTCTCCAACTACAATCTACTACTTATAGTATTTATTTATCTTTATTCATGTAATATATTACATATTATCAAGATTATACTGATATGTATAATGATAAGTCTGTATTAAAATATTAAGAAATCTGCATTAAGAATTGACGAGTCATTTTTCAATCGGTGAAAATTGAAGAATAACATACGTCAATTAATAATTGATAGAATTTAGAAATGACACATAACAGATAACATATACACTATTTTATACATTTATACTACACTCTCTTTCGTTAATAAAACTTTCTTTTAACCAAGATATAGTTCGACTAAGTTAAGCGCGATCATTGTCAGTATTGTAATGTTTATTCTATTCTAAACTAATGAATTTATCCTATACCAAAATTAGGTATGAAATGTGAACCACATTTGGTGAAGGTTTCTATGCATTAATCGAAGATATTTAGAACCCCAAAAATCTATAAATTTGTAAAAATAGTTATAATTTTACACGCAAGCTGCTAAGAGAATAAATAAATACTGATTAAAAAGTAATGCTAAAATCATAATCGATGAATTTGGACCCTTGATTGTAACGGTAATACTTTTCAAATTTTTGCCCTTATATACAGTATAATTATTTTCAATTTTCGGGCTCTTATATGTAATTTCTCCTTTTTTAAAACAAATGGCAGCCAGGTTAAATTAAGTTAGACTCGAATAAACAATGGTTAAAAATGGTTTAATCCAGAATTTCGCAGACAAAATTCTAAGATGCGATTTGAATCTCATGTTACACCTTATCCTGCACTTCAAATTGATTGTGACCCGGGTAGAAATTGTTGCTATATGATTACCCAAAATACATATTAATTTACCCTTCTATTAAACCGGGTTTTTTATTTTTTTATATCGGTTTGCATAATTTGCACAGATCAAAAAAAAAAAGAAATCACTAAGAAACATCGAAGTAATTATAAGAAATCAAGTCATCTATATAATCGACATTGCATCATCAAGGATTTACATACTGCATGATGTCAAATTCCAACATATAGAAATTGACTACGTATTCTACAACCGATTTCTATTTTAAAATTTTAGATATCAAAGCAATATCTTGTAAACTCTCAAAAATTCCTTTTATAGAATCTTCTTTTATACGGGTCAAAAACAAATATTCTTGCTGGGGCTTTAAAGGCGGCTGTGCTCAAATTTTGCCCAATAAAATTTTCTAAAAAATCTGGAAAGTTAACATTTATGTTGATTATATATTTTTTAGGCCAAATCATAGGAAAATCGATATTTTTGCAATTTTTAATGCGGTGTAACAATACCACTTCGGGCAAAATTAAGTGTATTATAATTTGGGACGGACAACAAGTTTGGCCAACCTGAACTGTCGGTAAGTTTCGGAAACGTAGACAATCAACAAATGTTTGCCGGATATTGCGTTATACCAAATAGTGCATTCTGATTGGTTAAAAACATTAAAAACCGTGGTTTATATAATATAAATTCTGACTGGTAACATCCCTAGAAAAATCACAGACTACTTTATAACATTTACTATTACCCTGATCATATAAAGTTGGATATTAAAGAAAAGTTTTTAGATCGTGTCAAGAGAAAAGCCGCACTCAAGTTGCTAATACATAGAATAATTCAGGCCATAATTCAAGTCTGAGTGGTTTATATAATACGACAGGAAATCCGCTTTTGCATAATCTTGATATAGTGATCGGGGGATCATACTAATTTACAATGCGGGTTTCACCGAGCCCTTATATAATTTGTAGAAATCTTATCCGCGATTTTCATACCAATCACTTTAAATGTATGCATCTCATTCCGGCACCGCCTAATATATCATTGAAATTTGTCCTTAGATATTTTCTAGCCTGTGTTTTTTGCATGAGTTGATGACCGCTATTTCTTTTCGGCTACATGATCTACTACTCGTAGATTGGCAAATTTCTTTGTACCACTCGCACAAATACTGCGAATACTGGGTACTATACTAAAATAGATCTTATATACATTTTCAGATCTTTTTTTTCTTCATTATTGTATTATGCGTACTTTTTCTATCAATCCATAATCGTTAGTTTATATCTAAGATATTTTTTAAGACCTATTGTGTTGCAACAATTTAAACGTTTGAGTTCGTTAGATAATATTTTAAGAGAAAAAAACAATCCATCTAATGATTGGATTAGTACACAAGATAAAGTCGGATAACACTAGTATTATATTGTATCATGAAGACGCTTTAAGTTCATTCTTGCTTTATGTTATGCACCGATAATATGTAGAACCCTTTAAACACTGAATAGACTTACCATAACAAGCTAAAGTATAAATATTAGGTAAACCTATTAACTTTTGAATTAATGTAGTACAGCGCTAAATACGATTAATACAATATAAATTCGTTAATACAATCGAATTTCTTTCAAATGTGTTGTTAGTCTATTCTTTAACAACCTTTGGAAACAATAAAAGATTAATATTATCCTATTTTGTTTATTTTTTGCTCGATTATTTGTTAATATTATGTACTATTTTAGAAGCTCCATGTGATTTAGACATTTATACGAGATAGTCCTTATTTAGAAATAAAGCGGCATATTAATCGTTGTATACGAGGTTTTTAAAAAATGTCAATGACCTTTCAGTTCTATGTAAAATTTAATTTACTATAGCATTTATTAGGATTTTGATTTGTTAGATTAAGTTAGGAAAGGACGGAATGTACGGTCAAAAAAGGCTTGGACAATTAACGTGTACAACCATATAACTTTATTGGGATTTTGATTTGATGGAATAAGTTGGGAAAAAAAATAAATTAAAGTGTACAACAATGCGTCGATCCATGATAAATTTCTAAATACACCAAATTATTTCTAGACAGGGTATTATTTATGAATGCAAACACTACATATCGATATTTGATATATGCACATTTATCAAATGATTTTTTTGCGGCTAGATTTTTTTTTTCATACATACATATTTATGTATTGTTCGATCTTATTTTTTTATACGGACAAAATTTAAAAATATAAATAATGCATCTCAAATTCGTTCTCAATCTTTCTTTTCCAAAATTTCAGTTTCCATTTTTTGATCTTAAAAATTTCATTACAATCCAACTTTGATCTCAATCTTTTTTTATTAATCTGCTAAGCTTAACATGCCGCCTCTCGAACCTTTTCCTATCCATCCTAGTGACGAAATTTGTATTGAAGGTGAAACGAAACCTTTAATCTATAAGATAAAATCAGATGATAGACTTTTTTTAAAAGATTCAGTTCCTTCGATCATAGAAATAAAGAAAAACATTCCTGCAAAATATTTTAGTCCTTCAGTTAAAAGGTCATTTAAATATGTTGCTCGGGATTTAATAATCGTTGCTATCACATTCGCTACTTATCTTATACTTGACTCCATCGGATCTATTCCGTCAATCGTTAAAACCTTTGTTATACTTCCCTCTTACGCATTTATTCAGGGCACTATGTTTTGGGCTATCTTTGTATTGGGTCATGATTGTGGCCATGGTAGTTTTAGTCGTTATCCTTGGCTCAATGATATCGTCGGAACATTTCTTCATACTTTGATCCTTGTTCCATATACTACTTGGAAGATAAGTCATCGTCACCATCACAAAAACACTGGAAATATTGATAAAGATGAAGTATTCTTTCCTATGAGACAAACTGATGCTTTGATTATGACTAAAGGTATTGGAAATACAAAACTCGTCCCTTACTTTGGACTTGGTGTTGGTTGGATCATTTACCTGATTCTCGGCTATGGAACAAGGGCAACATCTCATATAAATCCATTCGCCCCTCTTTTTGCTAAAAATCGCGTTGGTGCTATCATTTCAACCATTTGTGTGCTTCTGGCACTGCTTAGCCTCGGTAACATCTCTATTCATTTCGGTACTTTGGCCATAGTAAAATATTATTTCCTTCCATGGATAATTTTTGCTACTTGGTTAGTGATCACTACTTTTCTCCATCATCATGGTGCCGAAGAAAATTTAAAGCTTCCGTGGTTTTCAAACGATCAATGGAATTATGTCGTTGGTAACCTTTCTTCTGTGGATCGCGACTATGGTATCCTTCATGACATCACTCATTCTATTGGTACACATCAAATTCATCACTTGTTTCCGGCAATTCCACATTATTATCTTAAGGAAGCTACTGCTTCATTCCAAAAACGGTATCCTCAATTCAAACGTGAATCTAATGAACCAATCGTCAAAACTTTTATTGATACCTTTGCCATGTGGAAAGAACAATTTATCATTGCTGATGATACGAAAATTTTCGTTTATAAAAATAAAAAAGAAGAAAAGAAACAAAAGTAATTGTGATTCATGTTCAGAGCTAGACTCTGTTCTACGTTTATTTGGAATCTAGAAAAAACATGGTACTGAAATTAATATATTAAAATTATTGTAATAATTCATTTACTTTAAAGAATTTATCTTAACGGTGCCCCCAATAATTAAATAAGTATAATTAATAACTTTTTAATATTAGAGAGGTTAGAGGTAAAATGAATTATAGTTTATAGTAAAATTTCATGGGGAACATTTTTTATTAGTACTACCAAAGGTGTTTTCATAGTGGGATTTTGAGATATTAAAAAGGTGCACTGAGTACATGAGGAACCGTTTAACAAGGTTCCACCTTAAAATAAGAATTAATATCGTATTTATATTTTAAAATATTTATAAATGAAAATGTTAATATTTTTTGGGCAATATCCTTGTTCTTTTCCCTTTTGAAATTATTTCTTTGTAGATTTATTTTGTTTTTTTCTTGCCTTTGATAATGCATATTTGTAATAAAACTCAAATTAAAATCTATATTTAGATTATATATAATTATTAATCGGTTATATTGTTTTGTCTCTGTTACGTTCCCATATAACTCTGAATCCTCTGAGATAAATAAATAAAAAATATACATATATATCATTGACTAGATTAGGTTTATTTTAAAGATGAAGACATTATTTGAAAAACATACTTATCTGACCAAAAAATCACATCGCTCTGCCAATCTTTGTCATCTAATTCCGCCACAAACTTTCCAAAGTTTTCATTCGTCCATTTATGGCTTTCTCGCATTGACTCTCTAATACGCTGAGTTATGTTTTCAGAATTCATTTGTGCCATATTATGCTTAGTTACGTAGTCGTGAAATTTAAGCGAATGAAGTATGGATTTTATCACGTCGTTAGATTCGGCATCAGAATGGTAAAGAATATCAATTGTGATGGAATGTGGCTGATAGTTTAGTAAATAATTTTCATTCTTAGGTCATTGGGAACCATAAAAAAAATATGAATCAATACGAGTATGGGGAAAAAAATTAGAATAACAAAATTATTTAAAAGATTACCCCTAATACATCCAAGGAATCCATCACGTCTTCAGTTTTACGGAACGCGTCTGATGCAGGAACTCCTAAACGTATTTTAACACCTATAGGACTCTTCCCCGGTTTGACCCATTCTCCAAAACCAATTTCTCTATCCTTAAGTTCTTCCATAGTTGGAACTTTACCACAATCGATATATTGCCTGCTAATTAATGATAGTTTCGCCTGATTCAAAATCTCAAATTGTGCCGAGTTCAAAAGTGCTAAAGTAGCGTACATGTTGATGGGTGCAAGAATAGTGAAACATCCAAACAAAAAGGCCGGATCATGGGAAATAGTAATCATCCCAATACCGCAAAGCATTCTATTAAATATGAAATGATGATAATAGTTATTTATTTTTGAGTATAATTGAAACAAGTGATTGAAAAATTAGACAATGCTGACCCAAGCAAGTGCGCCAAAGACATTTGCGCATCATCTTTAGCCACAATATCGCCAACATTTCCAGAAAGCTATGAAACACCAATACAATAAATTTAATAGAATAACGGTGGAAATTTTATATATTCTTCTCTACTTACAGCAAAGTTTCGAATAAACGCCATATGCGTAGCTCCAAATATGCTGTATTGAATGCTTTCAAAAGCATTTCCCAAAGAAGCTAACGGTAAGAAAAGAGAATTCTTTGCTATGCACGTGCATAGTTGGAGAAAGTATCCTGTGATAGCAAATACTTCACTAATCTTGTGAATGAAAAAAAAGGTAGATGAATACATATTATTACTAAATAATAATAAATCACATGTTAGTTATTCACCATTTTCCATGATTTAGGGTGTGAATCAAAGGAATATGCGAATCTTTTTATAAAAAATAATTTTCCTATTTCACCAAATCCGTCTTTAAGAACCCTACGTTATCCTCACAGAATTAATCATAATGACAATTCGATCTTCCAGATAAGATACATGAATATGAGAACAGAACTATATTTATGAACATTGAAATCTAAAGTGCTAACCATTGAATCGCAACCGCACCAGCTGCCGCTTCTGCATGACCTAAGCCCAAAGAAGAAAGCATTGCCTGACTACATAAAACACCCGTCTTAACAAAAAGAACATATACATATATAAGATAAAATTAGCATTTGTACATCTTAGGAAAAAGAATTAACATATAATAATATATACACGAAAAAATACCGATGATCCTATAAACGTTTCTAAAGCTAACCATATATGGAATTTAGCATAGCACTCATGGACCGTCTCTGGATAACTAAGATCTCCTTATAAACATTAATAATTCACGCAAGAACTTCAATTAAGTTTCAAACTTACCCAACTGGAAGAAACATGGCACTCAAGCTCTGTTTGATACTCCCAATGAAGCTGGATACCTTACTTTTTTCTTCTGGAACTCCAGTGCTTGAGATTGTGGATTGCCATTGCCAATAAAGTGGAGACGAGGACGCAGTAGGTGACGATTTAGAACTCGTTGGAGAATGAGAAGAGCCAGGTGGAAGAGCAGTATAAATACGTGTTCTCCCGTACAATAATTCTTTGAGGATAGGTTTACTATCTATATTTTTCGCATTTTCGCTTGCTATATGGTTGTTAGACGAAGTCCTTCTTGCGTTGTGGCGAAAGACGAAACCTAAGGGTGACGAAAGACGAAAGACGGAACCCTGACGGAACCCAAAACCCCTCTGACGAAAGACGAAACTTAAAATCGGAAATAAAGAAGGACGAAATCTGCCGAAACCTTCATAAAAGATAAAACCAAAAGAGATTTAAACTCAGCTAGAGTTAGTAGCATTTTTCATATATCAAATTAATTTTTACCTTTCATAGATTTTTTCAATATTTTTATATATATATATATATTTTTTTTTTGGTCACCTTTTTTTAATATTGTTATTGTTTTAGACGTTTGAAAAGTCTGATAATTTTCCAAGACAGAAATGGCTTCAAGACATTGAATCGAACTTTAGATTAAAGATTGCAGATTGTGTATCGCTACTTCCATATCGACCAATGAGGGTGCAGAATCTGGTGTAACGTGAAAATCGCTCTTATCATACATAGAATATCAATAAACATGAGACGTTACATGACGTAGGTGACGTAAAGGTGACGTACTACCTTTGACCTTCTAAATGTCACTTGTAAGATAACGATAAGTTCCGTTTGATACAAAAGTAGTGATGCAAACAGCTTGAACCGAGCCGCGAGGTATACGGCTGCAGGTCTACTAATAAAGCATCGGTTCCAAAAATGGCTCGGCTCTAGACCTTGAAGCTGAACAATTATAAATATTTAATAATATGATAACGTGTAAAAGTTTTTTAAAATTTAATGGCAATGTCTAATACATATATCTTATGTTATAACTAGTGATTTGAACCAAGAAAAATTTTCTTAACCAGTTAACCGAACCAAAATATTTTATGCCAACCGATTGCAACTGGTTAAGATTACTTAACACTTTACCTTCAGAAAGTTTTAGACCTTTACTTAAATTTTTATCTCGTTCCTGCTTGTCTTTTATGTTCATTTTTTTTCTTTTAGAACTTTTTGGAATGCTTGCTCATTTCTGATATTATTTACATCTTCCACCCAATTACCAATTTTTAACTAATTGTAAAGATCAACTGATTAAGAATTTACTCAATAAATTTATTCAGTTTAAATTGGTTAACTGATTAGAGCCCAATCAGTTCAAATTCTTAGTTATAATTAGAGTTTGAAACCAGTTTTATTTTTCATATATAAAAACCAATTCAATTCAGTTTTAATATATAAAAATAAAACCAATTCTAATTTTTAGTTATAACTAATAATTAAATATAAATAAATTTGTTTAATTTAATTGTTCAGAGCATAGTAAAGGATGTTTAATTTCTATGCAAAGTGATACCAAAGTTACATTTTTGATGTACCAAAATTATCATTATTGATGCATTAATAATAAAAATATTAAAAATGTAACTTTGAATTTTTCATCTGTCTTCATTTACATATTCATATAACACAACAAATTTCATATGATTTTGTTCTAACTTATAATGGTTTCTATTTTCTAGTAAAATATAAATTAGAAGTTGTAATATTATATCACATATAGACAAATAGGATAGTTGAATGTTTTAATCAAATCTTATATGAATTACTTACTAAAATTATAAAGATAATAATTATAATTTATATATATTTGTTATACTACTTACTTATTGAACAAAGAAACATATTATAACTAAATATATTTTATTTAAGTTTGTATATAAATAACAAGTGTGAATATTTTTTTGTTAAACAATGTGCAAAATTAAAAGAAAATCAAGAATATTGTAATAAATAGTATCAAGAATTAAATGAATTAATTCTTACTAAAGAACTATTTCAGAAAAAGAAAACATTATAAAAATAATAGAGTTATCAGAAAAAACAGTCATAGAACCTATAGAAATAAATAAGAACATTATTTCTAAAAAAAAAAAGAATGAAAAAAAGTAAAAAAAATTAAATTATTGCCAAATTGGAAATCAGAATTCAATATCTAGAGGATAATTTTGAAAAGATATTAGAATTTTTTCAAAAACAAATAACTTATTACCAAAAATGAGCAAATTATTATTTTCGTTTAGCCTTTGCATTTTAAAATTTTTAAATTATCTTAGGCAAGATCAAAAACTATCTGATATAGAAGATTTAAAAGATTTAGAAGACCCAAAAGATTCAAAAGACCTAAAAGGCTTAGAAAAGATAAAAGACAAAGAAATTAAAGAATTATCTCTTGAAGAAGAATTACCAACAGAAAAAGAAGTTTTACAATAAGCTTTGCAAAGAAATGCATTAAAAGAAAAACATATATATACAATAGATACTCTAATACCATTTGAGAAATATGCTTTAGAGAAAACAGATACTGTAAATGTAGGACTAGTTACTAAAAAACAAGGATAATTGTTCAAAAACTTATTAAAAGAATTTGTTAATTTATTTGCCAAAGATATTACAAACTTGGCAGAACAAATAAAATTAAACATCATATTTATACAGAAAATATATCATCTGTTAAACTATGCCTTTATAATATGCCATCTGATGAACAAAACTTTATCAAAGAAGAAATTGAATGAATACTTGAAAGCAATATAATTCAATTATCAGAAAGCTCTTGGTCATCACCTGTTGTTCTAGTATAAAAGAAGAATAAAAAGTTAAGATTTTGTATAGATTATAGAAGACTTAACAATGTCACTAAAAAGGATGTCTATCCCTTACCAAGAATACAAGAAATATTAAATGCATTATCTGGATCACAATAGTTCTCAACTTTAAACTTAGCTAGTAGTTACTGGCAAGTTATGATGGATCTAAAAGATAAGAAAAGACTGTATTTATTACAAAATATAATACTTATAAATTTAATGTAATGCTATTTGAATTATGCAATATACCAGCAACATTCCAATAACTTATAGACAGAGTATATAAAAAAATTGCATGAAAATTTGTTGTTATCAATCTTGATAATACCAATGTATATTTAAAAACATTTAAAAATCATTTAAAGCATTTAAGAATAATATTTCAAAGAATTAGAGAAGCTGAATTAAAACTCAATCTTGACAAATACAACTTTTGAATGAAATCCTTACTCTTTTTAGAACATACTATTAGTTCAAAAGGAATAGCCTCAGACTTTGCAAAAATTGATGCTGTATAAAAGATTCAACCTCCTAAAAACACTACTAAATTAAGATCTTTTCTTGGTTTAGCTGAATACTATAGACAATTTATTTGGAACTTTATAGCAATAATCCAACTTCTTAACAAACTCCTACATAAAAATGAACCTTATTATTAAGAAAATAAACAACAACAAGTCTTTGAATTGCTTAAAAAAAAGCTTGTTACTGCATCTATACTAGCTTATTCTAATTTTAGCAAGAGATTTATACTTGCTACAAATGCTTTATATCATAGTTTTGAAGCTATATTAAGCCAAAAAAATAGAGATGATAGAGAACATTCTATTGCTTATACTAGTAAAAGTTTGTTACCCTAAGAGCAAAATTATTTTACTATAGAATTAGAATATACTGCAATAGTATGAATCATTAAACATTTTTATAGTTATCTAGAAGCTATAAAATTTATCTTAATAACTGATCATTTAGCATTAAAATGACTTAAAACTGTAGAACCCAAAGGATGTATCAAATATTGGATTTTGAAACTTTAACCTTATCACTTTACAATTATTTATAAACCAAGTAGAATTTACTCTAATGTAGATGTTCTCTTAAAACTTTAATATAAAAATTTTTAAATAATAAACTTAGATCAATATCACAATTTATTTAATTATTTAAATTTTAATACTATACCTTTAGACTTTACTACTTATTAATAGAAAAAATTTACCAATCAGGCTAAATATTTTATGATTCAAAATGAACTTTTGTATAAAAAGAACAAGAAATCCATAGACAAACTATTTAGAGTTATTAAATGAACAGAAGTAGACTCTATTTTATATATAATGCATAGTCATTCTACTGCAGAACATTTAGGAATAGATGCTATGTATCATAAGATCTCAGAAAGATGTTATTAAGATCAAATATATAGAGACATTAAAGAATATATCAAGACTTATGACCAATGCAAAGAAAAGGCAAAGCTAGAAGAAAAAAATCTTTACACCCTATAAAGGTAGAACAAGCCTTTGAAAGAATTAAAATTGACTTAGTTGGACTACTATCTATTATTACTTGCAATAATAGATATATTATTGTTGCAACAGACTACTTAATCTAATAACCAAAAGCTTAAGCTGTGCCAGATGCAAGTGCTCTAACTTTTGCAAAATTTATCTTTACAGAAATAGTTTGTAAATATAGAATATTCAAGATTATTCTTTCAAACCAAGAATCTAACTTTCGAAATGAAATAATTTGAGTTCTATGTAAAAACTTTCTTATAAAATATAAGTTTTTATTATCATATCATTTACAGACAAATGGTATAGTAGAAAGACTAAATAGAACATTGTATGAATTATTATCAAAAGTAAAAACTAGTGAAGATTGAGATATAAATCTTCCTGCTATATTTTTTGCTTATCAAACTAAGAAGCATACTACTATTAGATATATATCTTTTTAGCTAATTTATAGAAGACAAGCTGTATTACCAATAGAATTAATTCTGCTTATAAAAGAAACTAATGCAGAAATAAACTTAGAAGACAGTATTTTGTCACAAGCTTTTGATTTAATAGACAAACTACCAGAAGCACAAGAACAAGCCAGACGAAATACAGAAACATTACAAGAAAAACAAAAAGAAAGACATGACAGAAAACTAAAACTAGAAGAATTTGAAGCTGGAGATAAAGTTTTAATTCAATGAAAGAATCTAGAAGCCTCACACTCTGCAAAGTTTGAAGATAAAAGAACTGGATTATTTACTATTTATGCTAAATTAGAAAATAGTACTTATCAACTTTGCAACAACAAGAGACAAATTTTATAAAAATACTATAATAGTGATCATTTAGAATAATATCATGAATAACAGAACTAGGAACCACAAGTTATTATTAAAACTGTGCTCATGAAACTTAATATTTTATTATTATTTTTATAAACATTATTTATTTACTTATTATTTATTATTTTATTAATTATCATTTTATTAATTATAAAAACTTAGTACAAAAATAAAAAAAAAAAAAAAAAAATGATTATATTTAATATAAAATTTTATTATTATTATTATTATTACTATTTACAAAATATTACATAAATATCTTTGGCCCTCTCTTTTTCTCAACCTTCTTTGTAACTTCTAGATCTTATTTTCTAAATTTGCAATCTGAACTTATAGCAAATTTCTTTTTATAACTACCTGCTTGTGAATAGTACTTCATTGCCATTCTTGTTAAATCATCTTAAAATTTGATGGAGTTCTTTTACTCGCTTTAGCCTTCAAATTTGCAACTTAAGTTTGAAAGAAGGACAAACAAATAGAAATTGCTTGACTTTTGCTTTGGCAAAGCATCTATAAAAGCAAAAAGTTAAAATATATATTCTAAATAGTTTACTTAAAATGATAAAAAAAAAATATTGAAAACAGTTAAGTGTTGGCTATCATTTAACTGTAAGAAAAGAAAAGAGAATAACAAAAGAGAAATTGTCTACTAAGGCCAAAACAGATTATTTGTCTAGCTCACTTAAATAGATGACTGGCCTTATTCTAATATACCTTAATATTAGATAGAACATGCTTACAGCCCGAAAAGTATATACACCTTAGCAAAAAACAACAGATAAAAAGACAAGTTTATCAATAAAAAAGGTTTTTCAACAAGAAAACTAGTAGAAAAAGAAAAGAAGATAAGAAGTTTTAAAGACTAAAACACAGAAAAAATTGGATGAAATAAATAACAAAAACAGATACAATAGAAAATTAAAATTTTATTTACGAATAAAGAACAATCACAACAGAAACAATATGATTGCTAAATTTAGAAATAGATAAACAAATTAGAATAAAGTTGCTAATTTTAAACAAATTAGTAAATAAGGTTCGAAGACCTTATTTTTTAGAAGAAGAAAGATACAAAGAACACTATAATTACAAAAACAGAATAGAATAGACATGTAGCAATACAAATCTTGCCAAATTTTAGAACAAAGAATTGTTTAACATGCATTGTAAACAATGTAGCCATAAATAGAATACAAAAAGAAACATATGTTTAACAAAATTTAGCTGCTATTAAATGTGAAACAGTATGGGTTAAATGAAATTAATAAGAGACAACATGGGTTAAACAAATTACAAATTACTGTGCCAAAGATTGCTTGGCATAGAAGCATGAAGAGAATTTTAACAGATATAAAAAGGCCAAAAAAATACCTTTCTTTAACATTAATTTTCTTTACACTTTTGAACTAAACCTCTAATAATCTTAACAACAATGAACCTACTACAGAACCTATCAACATGGGTTTTTTTGCAAATTTACTACAAAGCCCTTAAGTTACAAGACTTCTGTAAACAGGTTCAATATCCAGATACTATTATATGTGAAGCTAATAGTATTACTCTTATTCTTAATATAAAAACCTCATACATGTTACTAACAATCCATAATAATGATCTGTTAATCAAAATAAAAATAGATTTACTAAACACAATACCAAGCCAGATTTTTCTAATTACTGTACCAATGATTATTAATATGTCATGAAAAAATTATTATATCAAAATTACCAAGAAATATCAGTTAATTGCATGCCTATCTAACTATAATCAGATATATTGCTTAGCTTATAGCTATCATCTAGGAGCCTTATTATTAGAAAAACCAGATTATGACAAGTTCATAAAGGCAAGTAGAATTAAGGCCTGAACTAGAACTTATTAATTGTTCAAAGCTATTGGTTATGAACAAATATATCAAACAAAAAAACTGACTCTAAAACATATCAGTAATATAAATAAAGTCAAGTTTAATCAATTAGTTGATTTTTGTAAATAATACAAATTTATGAGAATTTTGTAAACCAAAATTTGTAAGAGAAGAAAAATGTTACAAAGTAGATTTTAGCATAGTATATTATATAGTAGTATTAGCAATTAAATATATATTCATTATTGTATTTTATATTATATTTATTATTAGTCATTAGTTAGTCGATAGTTATATTATATAGTAGATAAATAAAAGGATCTTAATTGGCTATTAGAAATGTGATACAGCCATATGATACTGAGTAACATCTGTGATATTACTATTGTCTTACAAACCTTAAGTACTTCTGTACAAGTTTCATACATTCTAGTACCAAATTACTGTGCCAAGTGCCATAGCACAAGAATCCCAAGTATCTTTAACATGAACTCTAAGTGTTTCTGCACAAATCTCAAGTGCCTTTGCACAGATTCAAGTGTCTAAACACAAGCCCCAAGTGTTTTAAGCATGAATGACAAATAATATAAACAATATCTCCAGTTGCTTCTGCACAGTCTCCACTACTCCAAGTATAATATTATTTAATATTATTTAAACCTCTACTATCTCAAGTACAATGATATCTAATATTGTTCGAACTCCTATTACCTCAAGTATGATATCAAGTAATATTGCTCAAATCTCCACTATTTCTGCTAAGTAAAAAGATATATAAAGGATAGCTTTTATTCTTTCCTGCCAATTCTAAGTTCCTATATTTTAATCTAAACTTTTTTACCTTTACTCTTAACTTGTAAAAGTGATATTCTTCCTCTAGAGTAATTTCTACAGGCAAAGTTATTACTGTGTATTTAGTTAATAAAATTAATCTATATACTGTTACTATCTCAAACCATTTGACTGCTACTGTGTAGTAAAGTAAACTACTATACCTTTATTCTGTATATATTTGCAATAGTCAATTACCATATTGGGTAACCTTGTTACTTGGTTATATTATATCAAGAAGGCTACAACTCTGTAACAGCAGTAGTAAAAATAAAAAAAATATATAAAAAAGTTCTATAAACTATATCAGTAAATAATAACAAACTGATATGAGTAACTAAAGAAATAGAAGACAATAAAGCAAAAAAAAGACAAAAAAAATATATAGCAAAACTAACAGAACTACCAAAAAGTACCTCAGAAGTACTACTATTATGAAATTTAAAAAATAAAAGGATTAAATCTGTTTATATACTTTCAAATCGAAATAGAAACCAAAAAAGTATAATAACAATTATGTTTGCAATAAAAGAAGATATGAAATTAGCCCAATTAAAACTATTTATATATAATAATTTCTGATTACATTAGATAAAAAAAAAAAAAAAAAGAAACAAGATGAAAAGAAAGCCTTAAGAAAGAAAAAGAAAGAAGCTAAAAAAGATTTAACCAATCTTATAATATAAAAGAAAACAATAGCAAAAGAAAAGAACAAAAATTCAAGTTAAATATTAACAGAAGTAGTAAAAAGTAAAGTTGAAAAGTAAAGACAGTCTAATTAAAACTAATTAGATATAAGAATTCAAGTATCCTAGTTAAATAAAAGAAAAAAAAAAGATAAAAGAAGTAGAAACTTCAAAGAAAAAAAAGATAAAAGCTAGAAAAGAACTAGTCAAAGCCTAAACAGAGACTATACAGAAATGAAAAATAATTATTAATTACAAAATATAGAAAAATAGTTAAAAAATAAAAATATATTGCAAAAGAAAAAAGAAGCTAAGACAAAACCAGTTAGATCCTAAATAGAAAAAACATATAAATAGGAAATAATCCTCAGATACAGAATACAGAAGAATAATTAGAAGATAAAAATATTAGTACAGAAAGAGAAAACAAAAATGTAACAAAAAAGAAAATAAAGTTAGATATGCAAACATAATTAAAAACAAAACAGATAAAAGATGTTTTAGACAAATTTTGAATAGGCTAAACCAATTAGAAGACATATAACTAAGTATAAAAGAAGACCTACTTAACTACTTCTAAAGGTGCCCTAGTTAAATCTATAAACACAAACAAGAAGATTAGAAATTTTTTGCAAAAAGAAAAAAGAACTTTTAAAGAAAAAAAAAATACCTTCTAGTTTGAAAAGAAAAAAGAACAAAAAAGTAAGATAAACAACTAAAAATACAAAAATAATGCAAAAGCAGCTAAAAAAGAAAAAAAAAATTTAAATTGCATGACACAATATTAATAAACTTAAAATCAAAAATTAGAAACTAGAAAATCTACTCAACTAGGCAGAAGAGAAAGAAATTACAATACTAAAAATACAGAAACAAATCTTACAAAAAGAGAAGAAAAATTCTTAACATATGCTTAAGACAAAAAATATGTAAAATACTAAGTAAATATAGCAAAAGATAACAAGAAAGGATCAGGCATTGAGATTTTAATAAACAAACAATAGGAAAAACATGTTGGTATAGTTAAAAAGATAAGTGAATATATAATAAAGATCATATTATACTTTAAGTAACTAAACTTTATAGTGATTGTAGTTTATATTGTTATAGGTGAAAGCCTTCTTAATTTTCACACTATAACGACGACACGGCACAGGGAATCCCTTACGGGTAT